>JANHGB010071153.1:0-17000 GCA_026283785.1 Coracopsis vasa
TGGAGGAGACACAAACTTTGGTAGGGTAGTTCTCTTTCCTCTCTATAGAAACAAAGGTTAAGATTCTTGGTTCTTTCTTCCTGTTCCATGCGCTCCTGATTACTTGATGCCAACAACAAATGGAATTGTTATGGGCTGACAGTATATGAATTCTTAATTCAGTAAGAGCTCTCATAAAAGAAAAAAAAAACCCAAAGAACTATGTCCAAGAGTTAGTTATTTGTATGAGAGGACAGTATGCTTGTGCTTTTATTTTGGAGGCTTGAGAAGGTGGTTATTGTGTGGTATCAGAGCCAAGGGTGTGGTGCTGAGCTCTGGCAAGGTTAAATAAGGAGAGAAACGATTCTCAGCCTAGAGGATAGGTGTGTGCTGAAGGTTTCTGAGAAGCTGTTTGGCATAACTTAGAGGGAGATTTTGAACCATTTCAGGTTGGCAGAGTTTTAATTCAGGAAAGGAATGGAGACAACTGGTAAATGAGTTTGTGGGCGAATAGATGATATACTGGTGGTAAAAGGGCAATGGTAGACAGATTGGAAGAAGATTGATTGACTAGAGTGTCTTAGAAAAAAAATGGTAAGAGCCATGGCAGATTAATTACTGTTTTCTCACACCCTTTTTCATTCTCAAGGAACCATTTGTTCGTCTGCCATTTTCATATACACTTCCTACCTTTCTCTGTGAAGAGAAAGAAGAAAAAGCAAAAGGCAAGAACTTATAACGTCTGTTTGAAAAATAAACGTGTGTGATTTAATAATCTATTTTAATGTCGTATATGTTCCAGAGGCAGGGAGGAACAGCGCAGTCCATGGAAACAAGTGTGATTTACAGCCAACATGGGGTCATGTCTCCTGAGGGTTCTATTACACTCAGAGAACAATTAAGATGCTTTAAAGATTGCCTGGCTCTTTATTCTTCCAGTAAATTGCTGAAAAGTTCATATTATGCTGAAAGTAGTTGAATAGGCATTTTCAGCTTTCTAAGCGTGTTTTTCTTTTTTTATTTTCCTTTAGTGGAGGACTGAAGACTGGGAGAAGCCATGGGTCCAAAATAAAATGACAGAAGGGAAGAAAGGGTTTATAAATACCATCTGGGTGGTAGATAACATCAGTGTATTTTAAATAGATAATGTATGGCCTGAGAGGTAGCCTTTGCAATTTCAAGGCAAGTTATATCACTGAATTTGGTTCCTTACACATTTTCCTTCGGATTATTTGCATTGAAAGGAATGTGGTTAATGCTTTAAAGCAAATATCCAGCTTTTCCTTTACTTCTGTCTTTTGTACCCAGGAATTCATGTACTATGTTATTCCAAAAGAACTTTAACTTACTGTTTCTCTTTAAAAGAGGTATTCAAGAGAGCTTTAACCACATAGGCACCTGGATGTGTGTATTCTTTTATTTACTGCATTTTTTCTTCATTTGGCAGTTTGCGTTCTTGTCCCTTATTTCTCATCCATGATTTGTGTTTGAGGAGTAGAAGAACAAAATGAAAGAACAACATGGAATTGTTATAAAATAGTTCACCATTGACTTTTCATATGAACTGAACCTTGGCTGAGTTTTCTTGTGTGATTTTTCTGTTTGAGAAATGTTCAGGTTTTTTGTCTCAGAGATTGTGTGTATCTTCTGGTTTATGCAAACACTTCTTCAAATGTTAAATGTCACTGTGAAAGTACAGTACATATATGTGTACATATTTTCCTTATTAAAAGTCCTGAAACAAGATTTTTATTAGTTCTTTTTTACTGTGGCCTACTGTCCAAAGCCCAATCCAAATAAATAGTTAGATATTCAGGTTAATTTTAAATGCAACACACTGCTGTAACAGATCAAAACATACTGTGGAGGACTGGCCTTCTGTGGAAAAGACTTTAAACACCTTAGAACCCACATTGCCATATATATTACCTCATGTAGACATAGGAATGGAGAGTCTGAAGCCAAATAAGATGAGAAATAAAGTTCTCAAAAATGAAAACTTTTGAGATCAAAATAAAATTAAGTAAGGAATAAGAACAGAAATATAAAAAGCATTCTCAGTTTTAATGAAAAAATGTGGATTTGTTGATCAAAAGTTTTCCTTCAATAATTCCATTAATAATTTTTTTTGATTTTATCTTTTAAATTCTTTACTCTTCCAAATTATTAAGATCCCAAAATAGATGGAAGATTTTGACAGTAATTGTACTTTTTTTCTAACTTTGAGTTTGAAATGATTCAAGAATTATTTCTCACAAATCCTTTCATTTTCTACAAAACTTCTGTAGAAACAACACAGAGGAGTATATCTCCTCTGAGATATTCTTAGACCAGCATGCAGGTAAAAATTATAATTCTGAAAAGATGACATAGAACATTTCTGGGCCATTTTCTAAAACTCTGGACCGTGACCTTCAGATTTTCACCATTTTACCACTGTGCTATGCAACCCCAAACAGGTTCTTATGTTGTCCACATGACTGTAGTATCTGAAAGTCCCAGAGCAGTGCATTAACCAACATGACTGACATTGTCACATGTGATTTGTTCTTCCATTCTCTCCCCTGGGGGAAAAACAGGGTGTGCTATTTTGTTTTGGTGTGTCATTTTCAAGCATCCATCATCATGTAATACTCCTTCTATTAGCTAACGCAGCAGCAGCTTTTGTCCTGGGAGAAACAAACTTCCCATGAAACTGGTACAGCTCCTGAAAGGAACCCTTAAAACAGGTCACCTTCATTATCCCTCACTCTCCAGTCACGCTTGTCATAGCAGCACCCCTCTGTCAGCAGGCAGTAATATTGAAGTCATGCCAGAAGCTGGCATATTCATGTGGCATGGTTTTGCAGTGCTGAAAGCAACCAGACTAATCTACTATATGCTTATGAGAATTCACCATAGAGACAGTCATGCAAGATTTTCACTGCTGGCCTTGAGCCTTTATTGCTAATGAATTGGCTAAATAATAAAAGAAGGAGCCCTTCTACCCCCACAGCTGCAATTGTGGCATAAGCATTATTGCATCTGCCCAAAACTGCATCTTATTTGGGGTTGAAGTAATACCACTGCTATTCATCTAGGTCACAGGTACACATACTTTTTCCAATAAAGACAGCGTTTGGCCTGGCTTATGAAGTGATTATTGACCCTTGGGGAAGAAAAGAGAGAAAGAGGCCTTGCTGGATTGTTTGTATTTCTTCATGATCATAAAATCATAGAATAGTTACGGTTGGAAAGGACCCTAAGATCATCTAGTTCCTACCCCCTGCCATGGGCAGGGACCTCTCACACTAGACCATGTCACCCAAAGTTCTGTCTAACCTGGCCTTGAACACTGACAGGGATGGAGCATTTACCACTTCTTTGGGCAACCTGTTCCAGTGTCTCACCACCCTCACATTAAAGAGTTTCTTCCTTATATCTAACCTGAACTTCCCATGTTTAAGATTAAATTCATTACCCCTTGTCCAGTCGCTATAGTTCCTGATGAAGACTCTTTCTTCGGCATCCTTGTAGGCTTCCTTCAGATACTGGAAGGCTGCTATGAGGTCTCCACACAGCCTTCTTTTTTCCAGGCTGAACAGAACTAACTTACTTAGCCTGTCTTCATGCAGGAGGTGCTCTACCCCCTCATGGCCCTCCTGTTGCATACATATATATATATATATATATATTACCAGTGACTTCCTTTCTCTGGAAAAGGAACTAATGAAACTAGTTCCTGGCTGAGTTTTCCACACTGCAATAACAATATGTCTACTTTTTTCTTTTCCTTTAATTTTCCTTAAATGGTTCCTCCTCATCATGGCAGGGACACAAATAAAGCATTACCTTACTCAGTATTCTCCCTTATATTAATGGCATTGGTCATGGATTAGAGGTGTTATAATAATTTATTGTGACTATAACAATAGCTGTTTTACTTTCTCCACCAACATCCCATTCAGATGCATCAGACATACACGGAGTGAAAGATCTTGTCTGTTTGCAAGTAAGGAATGAGACTGGAAGCAGAGAGGCAAAGAAGTTAAGTGATTTCCTAAGGGGACCAAGAAGGTCAATGGAAACCTGGAGGTGGAGTCCAGATCTTTTCTTGTCAGGTTATTGTCTTGTGTAATAAACCAAAACAGATCAAACCTGAACCTCAGAGAGATGTGGAAAATGAGAACAAGAGGGTGAGAAACAAAACATGGTGCATGGTATTTTCATATTCAAATGACAGTACATAACTGTGCTTGTGGTTTCTTAAGAAGGTGACACAGGTAAGTAGGACAGTTCTGAGTTAAGCAAAATGCCCATGTCAAAACTCTCAAACTGCACAAACCTGGCCTCAGTTCAGGTTTTGCTATCATCTCAGAGTCAGCTTGGATCACTAGAAGGTTCTTACTGTTTCTTGTCTTAGATGCAGCCAGGGCACAATTTCTAAGAAAACTGCACACAGCATGCTTAATTTTAGTAGAAAAATCACGTTAACTGTGTTCTGAGAAACTGCTTGTAAACAACAAAATTTCTGTATTTAGAAATGACAATATTGAGTAGAAATGAAGCAAAAAAGAGAGGTGATTAATGCAGTAAATGTCTAGAGGCTATTCAGGGCAAATAGATGAGGTGGTAACAAATAGATTGAGCTTTTCCCTATAAAACCAGGCTACCTTGCTGTTGGAGGGACTGCAGTGTTGTCAGAGATGTTTTGACCAAATATCTGATCTGTCATGTGAGGAGTGAAGAATGCTGGAGTCAAGCTCAGCAAATTATGTATCAACCTTCGTGTGCTTGTTGCTGCTTGCACATGGGACTTTGCCAAGGAAGAAAGAAATGAAAACATCTTCCCTTATTATGAGCATTTCATAAATGAGGGAACCTTATTCTGGGTGTGGTTAGGAGAAGACTTGCAGTTGCCTTTTGTGAAACAGCATTTGGAGCATGAAAAGTGCATATTATTCTATGATTCTATATTGGTTTCAGTATGTTGTGGTTAATGGTTGAAGAGAAATCTTAGGAAGTTTAGCTGGCAGAATGAGTACCTCTGGGATGGAAGTGGGATGGGATTTTTTTTCTGCTTGTCGGTGGAAAGCAGGCTGAGTTTGAAATGAGAAGTTGTTGCAATGATTAGTTTGCATGCTTCTGCTCCTACGTTTTGGCAATGAGATACTCGCTTTAGTCAGTGGTGTCTGTATGATAACATTAGTGTGCTCAGCACCTGTTCAGTTTTATGGAATATCTGGAACTGGCATCTGAGGTAACTCTAAGAAACTTTTTTAGCAGACAAAAGGGTGAGGCAGGCTGAACTAAGCTTGTCCTGACTGACTTCCTTTGAACCCAGCTAGATTTCATCCACAGACATATTTGTGATAAATGGCAGTGCTCTGACCATTGAACTCACAGTCCCTGTCCTTGGTCACTGACTCCTCTTCTAAACTCAAATTAAAAGAAGGAAAAGAAGCGGGGTAAAGGGAGAAGAAAGGGAAGAAACCTAAATATAAGTTTCCATGCAATGTTGTGGCCAAAAAGTCTAAGGTGATACTCTGATCCATAAACAAGAGATTATGGAGAGAGAAATCTTGGCCTGTCTGAGGTCAGAGACAAATTTATAATGACTGCAACGGGATTTGTGATTTTTCCCTCTCAGCCTCAGGTGCACCGATGCAGCCTGTAGGACAGAATAAAGGGGAACTCTAAAATCAGATATGCCTAGTTATACTCAAATAAAGGCACACTAAATTCTTTGCAGTACTTCTGGCTGGAAAGAAAGAAACCAAAACCAAAAACACCACACAAACTGTATTTTAAAAATGACAGCCTTATAGCAGGAAAGTCCCTGATTTTTTTTCCCCAATTTTTAGTAAGTTAAGCACGACAGGATTGCTGGGGAAGGCTGGAGTGGGGCATTGCTTGCACGCATCAAGAAATAAGCTTCTTGTGTCCATTTTATTTGTTTAGAAATTTATTTCTGCAATTCCAGTCCTACAAGATTGAAGTGAATGGAGTTTTATTATTGTGACTTCCATGAGAGCAAGTTTAGCTTTTGGCTATGTTAAAGTTCATTTAAGGAAAAATAATCTTCCTAACCCTGGACCGCCACATGTTCATGGTATATGATGCACAAAATGGTGCGTTTAGCACCTTTACTGAAGAAATAGTAGCAGTGTATATTGGAACATTTTACAGCTGCTAACATAATTACTTTATTTTTAACTGTAGTAAATTTGCTTGCTAAAATGGGGTTGTTTAGAACTATTTTGCTGACAGAAATGAGGACAATATGAATATGTGTTAGCTATTAAAAAGCACAATTTCTTTAAGATAACAAAACAGAAGAAGTTAATATGTAAATTATTTTATTTTGTCAAGAAAGTGCATGTGATTTTTTTTTTTTGTCTGTAGAAACAAGGCATCTGCAAAGTCTGACAGTAAACCAGATATCATTTCTCATATATTTTCATTGAATTCAGTGCTATTGATTTAAAGTAGTGCATTTTTTTGTCCCATTAAAAGATGAAAGAGACTAAGAAAGCTGCCTTTCTTCGTCAAAATAAATACTTCCTGGACATGCCTTCTTAGGTGGAGCAGCACAGGGAAATAAATATAATTTAACTGAGTTTTTCAGAGCCAAAAAATCTTTCCTGCAATTTAGCATTGCATTGCAATGGGTAAGCACACCATTAAAATTTTGGGGACAGGTATGAGTTGCACTCACAATTGCAGAGTTTTTCAGATCACAAATCTGAACTCTCCAGTGCAACAGGACCAGGCAGTGCCTAGTAAGGGCTCGCAGGCAGGATCTCAGTACTGTGCTCCCTCCTGAGTACTGCCGTCATAAGATCTGGCATATAGGCTGCCTTCCTGGCTGGGGTGTAGGAAGGATGGATTGTAACAAGGAGAGGATGTACCAAACTTTGCCTGTCCTTCAGCCAGTTTTATGAGTAAAGAAATCAAAGAAGGACTGATTAGTGGCTGAGTCAAAGGAGAGAATCCTTAAACCAGTTTTATGGCTGCATAAATGCCTTTTTGTAAAAAAAATGCCTTTTTGCTTTGTTTCTCCCCATCATTCATTTTCAGTACTGGAAAGGGTGAACACTGAAACAGGGCTGTGCTTGGGTACTGAGAAGTCAGATTTCACTTACAGTTTTCTGACAATATTTTACAGCCAGACATGCATACCCTATACTCATTTGCCAAACCTCAACAGGTACAATCAGCTCTGAACCAAATGTTGTATGCTTGAAGTTTTGCATGTCATGCTCAGGCAAACAATCTCTACAGGGAAAGGTGTTGAGAAGCACCACTGTGCTACACTATTCAGTTTCAGATAGTTCAAAACATCAGCAGAATAACCTCTTCAATCTGCCTGCAGAAGAACAGTTGAAGGCCAGGTCTATGTAGTCATACTTGACTCTATGGTTATTTAGGTATGGGAGGTTGGTGGTGGGTACAAACACAAGCCCTCATTCTTGGTTCTCTTCCCTTAGGACTGACCCTAGGCTTGCTGGAGTTGATGGAAATATTTTCACCAGTGTGCATGAACTCTGGCTTAGGTGTTTCTATATCCACAGAGGCATGACTCATTCTGGAAAGGTCAAAATCATACCCATCTACCCCACCTTTCTTAACAACTTGCTGCATGGATCCGATGCATCAAAAGGCTGTACACAGAAACCTTTTAGCACTGATGTAAGTCTTAGCAAAGTCTGTAAGTTTATCAAAATTCCCAGGAGTGACATGGAGATGGAGTAGATGGTTTAAACAGGATTTATCAGACTTGATTTCACTTGTCCATTTGTATTCTGAAAGCTGTGAACTAAACTGTTAATAGCCAGAGGCCTGGTAACTCGGCAGGTCTGAAAGAAGCAGGTGTGGGTAAGCCTGCATGGGCAGACCACAGATTTGACACCCAGGTTTTGATCAGATCTGAACAAAAATTTTAATGAATCAGCACACGTATTTACCACCGTTGGACAGTTATACCAAACGTGCTTGGGGCTGGTTAGTATCAAATAGGTACCTTCTAGAGAAAAATAAGGGGGGTGGGGGGAAAGAGAGGCACCAATCCTTCTTTTGAATCTCTGACAAATTAAAACCCAAAAAGAATAAACCTCTATTAAAATGTCTTCTTCAAGATAAGATACATGTAGCTGAAGTACAAAATCATTTGTATTAATTACATTGAAACTCACCTACCTAATCCTGATACAACTCACACAGAAGATATTAACAATATGGTTTTGCTATCAAAGAAAACTATGCTTTATACCATAGCTAATAATGAGAAACAGTATTACTAGTACTATTATTAGCAGATGTTATTTCTGTGTCTGTACCTGTGAAATATTAATTCTTGAGCTTCTGGCAAAATGTAAGTTTGGTGAAAAACTGGGGTTAATTTGCTGAGCAGGTTCTTTAATCATCTTTTTGTAAAATCTTTTTTGCTTTTTCTTTCTTTTTCACTTCAACATAAATAGTTCTTGTAGAATCTGCCCCTGAGAAGAGCACTGTATTGCTAACAACAGCAACACTGATGAGAGGATCAAATATTTTTATCTTCATTTGTATATTTTTTACTTTATTCCTCCACTTATATGCTGGCAGCACAAAGCAAGACAGCAGTCTTATTTTCCTAAACATTTTACAAACGTAAAAAAATCCCTCACACAATGATTTAACAGCCTTGACTTATATCTTACTTATCAACCTTATGGATTTATGATGTGAAAGGTCTGCAGCAGCCCAGTCCACCTCCAGTTAAAATTGTCAATGAAATGCCTTTTAACAAATGAGGCTCTGAATTTCTTGCAAGACATTGGGATGCTTCCTGTCCCTTTGGCTGCTCTGTGGAGCATCAAAGCATTTTGTAGGAATACTCTGGTGGACATAAGGAGGAATAAAGAAAAAGCAAGGCCAAGAGAGGTTAAAGCTGAACATTTTCCCTATATTTCGAGGAGGTAACTACCTCAAGAAGACCTGCTTCCGCATAGCCCAAGGTCCAGCCTACTCCTTAGACTCTGCTCCTGTTTCCATTCATAAGAGATATTTCCTATACATTCACCTCCTTGGTGCAGAGCATAGTCCATAATAAAGGAGATGTAAAGCTCCTGGGACATGACGGTTTAGAGCAGTTTTGCTGGTAATGGTCATGGATCCTGTGTGTTGAAATGTGTACCATGGACCTGACATACAAAAGGGCTGGGTCGATCTGTGCTCCTCAGTTTGCGGTGAAATACAGAGGAGAAACCCAGGAGCAGTTAGATACAGCCAAGTTTAACTTATGTAGAGCAAAACAATGAGGATGACATGAACAATTTTCCAAATATCCAGAATGGAGACACTCTGGTTTGCACATTCAGAGTTAACTGGCAGTGTGTGGCTAACACAGTTTGGAATAAATGGGCAACGTAAAATATACATGATCTGTTGGTTTCTCTGCACAGCAATTTCTTTGATGTTTGCTGTAGTGTCTATTTATGAAATTTGTGCTTGCAGGCGGGACAACATGTGATTCCTTTCCCCCCCTACAGCAGTTCAAGGATTTTGCTTCCTTATTAGATTTTCTTTAAACTTAGGAGAAATACAAGAAGAAAACCCTAGCCCTCCTGGGCCAGTTGCAAAGATCCTTTGTGCATGTTTTTATGCTGCAGGTTGATCGTACAGCTAGAGTTTCTATTTTGAATAAAATGGTTAGACTTTATAGCAAAGGAGAAAAGAGACAATACTTTGAGTGTCACTGTCCCTAGACAGAAGAAGAGATCTTTTAACCCTATGCATTGGACTGCCCTATATGATGATGTCAAGTGCCAGTATCAAGTGTTTATTATATGTCTATATTTCTGTAGGTCTCACCAGTGTCAGATGAGAAAAAAAATTGTGAGTGGCAAAGGAATTGTTCTGTGTAATAGTTGACAGGAAAAAAAAAAAAACAAAACAAAAGACTTAATTAAACTACCAACCAAGACTTACCATTATTTTGAAGGAGAAAGCAGAACAGGAGAGTCAGGAAGAAAGAGTCAGGAAGAACTGAACTGGGAAAATATCTTCGCAGAAATTAATAAAAAATAAATAAAAGGGTTTTGATTATATCAAGGTGTGCTTAGAAAATAGTAACAACAGCACAAGGGGAAAAAAATAGTTTTAAACAACAACATCATAGCAAGATATACACTTAAGAATACTTAGAGCTTGAACGTATAGCTCTTCTGGGAAATTACACGGAGGAGTTACTGCCAATAATGCCCTCTTCTGGCGATGATATTGCAACCAAGTTGGCGTGTCAGTCATCTCAGGACCCTGCATTTTCAATGTGCAGGGTGAATTCACTGTAGTCAGGGGGAGAGTTTTATCTGACTTAAATGTCACACCCCCTTTTTTTTCTTCCCTCAGTTCCAAAGACTAGCTGTAGGTAAATAATTTTAATAAAGTAAGAGATACCACAGTACAGTTTTCTTTTCTTTCTTTTTTTTCCTTACCCCAAATAATGCTCTCTATGTCATCTGTATATTTATGATAGCTCAAAGACATGGGTGTGTGGATCTAATTAAAAATGTGAAAGGGTTTAGCAGCCTGCTGCTTCCCTGTGAGTCTCTTGTTGCCAACTCTTGGCAGCTCTGCTGTCACTGAGCCAAATGTTTAGTCTTCAGCTGAACTACTGCCAGTGAGCTGCACTGCATTCTGGGACCATAGAGCCTCGAGGTACTGTGTTAAACTATCTCACATAAGGATGTGCAGTGAGCTGGACTTCATATTCAATCACCCAAAAGAAAAGTGAAGGAGAAAGCCCACTTTTGCCTGGTGAGCCTCAACAGTGTCTAAAACACAATGACCAATTACTTCAGGGTTTTGCATCAGGGAAAGTAAATAGTTTCTTGAGGTGGACCAACCCATACATTTGTTTAATGTGCCTATGCAGCAATGGCAGTAGTTATATTTAGCAAATTTAGTTTAAATCTGTCTGCTCTGGATATGAAATTAAAAAAAGAAATATTAAAAACATGTCTTTCTGCAATGAGAGTCTGGCCTCCAAGCCAATGGCTTGCGCTAAATAAATATTCTGACTCAACTCCAATACTCCTTTGCACATATAGGGCAGTTTGGTCCAGAGTAAAAAAAAAACAAAACAGAGATAAATTTGGTACATGTGTATTCCAGCCAGCACCAGGAAAGCTACATTGATAGAAACATGCTTAGCACAGTTGCATTGCTTAATAAATTCAGGTATAATGAGATAGATGGAGTTATAGGCTAAGCTGGCCTATAGGCTTTGATCAGTGCTCCAACTCACTTAAGGCTTAGAGTGGACTGGAAGAATTGCCAGGTCTCATGAGTCAATGATGGATTTCCAGCAGATCAGAATTAAATTCTCCTTTTAGCTGTTCTCCCTGCACTCTTTTCTGCAAGGGAAATTGTTTCTACTGATGGCAACGCTGTGTGTGTCTTTCTGTTATTTTCTTTCTCCATTCTATTTCTCCACTGTCCCATTTCTATCTTTTGTTTCCCTGCTCTTCTCACCTTCACACCATTTTATTTCTTTTCCATCCTGTCTTTCATTTTTGCTCCTGTCCTAAAATTTTTTGTCTTGTTTGTCTGGATTTCACATCAACCTTTTTTTCTTAACTTTTACTATCCTTCCTTTACGACAGCTTCCCTTCACTGTCATAATGTTCTACCTGTGAGAATGAATGAGCCATCTCTTAATGTTAGTCCAGGGACTCAACAAACTGATTCTGCTGCACTTTATTTCTGGAAATATTTTCTTTGTATGCTTCTGAAACCAGCACAATGGTGAAATAATAACTAGGTACTTCTGATTGAACTGTTTCTCCAATTCTTGACATTGGGTATTTAAGAATAAAACTACAGAAAATGATTGTTGGCTTCATATCAAATACTTGTCTGCATTCATTCATAATGCTAACTACAGATTAGACGCACGACACTAAAGGGGTAAAGAGAGAGAGAAAAAAATAAACATTTACACTAATGATCACTCATTTTTTGTAAAATTGCATTTAAAGAAATAGAAGCAGGCACAAGTGTGCAACACACCTGAACTCCACCTCTCTGATCTTTCCTCTGGGGTCCTTTTTGTTGCAGTGGGCCAGCTCTGGGAAGGAGGCAGGACTCAGAAGCCGCTTGGCATCCAGCCCAGTCTTTGTGGGCCACTGGAGAGATGGATAGCTAGGTGCAGAAGTGCCCTGAGGCAGGTGTTAAAATGTTGTTCTTAGTTCCTTGGTGGTAATCATTGCAAAACAATCCTGTCTGCTCTGTTCGTATCAACAAGCTGCTTTCCCTGGCTCGTTGCTAAGAGACAGGACTGTTGCTTACAAGTTGCTTAGTGCCTTAGACTTTCATAATTTATAATTTATTATCTTAGCAAAAAAATTTGTATTGTTTTTTTTTATTTTGTTTTTCCACCAACACAATAATTGTCACGTAAAACAAAGGTCATGTATCTACCAGAGTAGCAGTTGCTCTTATAATATACTTCACTTTTGTATGGTTTAGGATTCTGTGAAAAGAAAATGCTATTATAAACTGAAGATGAATATCATTTTTGTCCATTAACTTCTTGCATTATATGACTGGTTAGGTCAATGGATTCCCTCAAGATTTCTTCACTATTGAAAACATGTTTCTGTCCAACCAAGAAGGAAATGAATTGAAATGATTTCAATTATCACATGAAAGACGTCGACTCTTCTTGCTCTACACTTCAGCACCTAATAGTTCAACTCATCAATCCTACTTTCACGAAGTTCAGTGATAGAGATGTTTAACCAATGCCAGAAATTATTCTTGTGCATTAATCTAGCTTTGTGAATATACAAACCTTACCTCGCTAAAGTGTTTTGTACTTAACACTAGTTAAATCAGCTCACTGAGGAGTAATGCCAAAGTGGAAATGAGAATAATTTTCAGACTTGTTAAGTTGCAAAATAACTCTGTCACAGTTCACCAGTTTAAAGAAAAAAAAAAAAAAAAAAGAAAAAAAAAAGAAAAATGAAGAACTTATTATTATACACCCTCGTGGAAATTAAGGGTACTGACCTCGGGTTAGGATTTACTTGACTGTTTAACAGAAGAGCTGTACATACAGCTGGTGTTGTGGTATTAAACTAAAGCATATTTAAGAGCTTTACCAATACACAACCATCAGCTACATTGCCTCTGTAAATGCTTTAAAAAAATGAAAGCAAAGTTACTTTTCCACCCTGATTTCAGTGAGCTGTTTAAGCCAGTTAGAACCAAGAACGGCATCATACAGAGCTGTAGAAATGGTTATGGAAATGTCCTGACGCAAATAGCGCTTCTACTGCAAGGCTTGTGAGGGAATGTCTACCCAGCAAAATCAAGGTATGTTTTCCACCATAGCTGACCTTTTCCATTCAGCAACACCAGTGAGGTTATGCTTGCAAGCACAGGACAATATAGCAAGGGTTAATGCACGTGTCAGCACACCTTGTTGTCCTAGTTGGCTAATGTAAGCAAAATGTAAGCAAAAAAACATCTCTTATGGTAACACTCACATTTTTTGTTGGAGATGTATTCTTGAATGCTTCAGTAGCTTAATTCCCTATTGGCTATGTAATAAGCATGCCAGCCAAGTGTATTTTAGTCTAAATGTATTCAGGAGTTGGTCCTCTTACAATTTAAGGTAACTCATGGGGTGGCCATGCTGATCAATGCCTGAGATCCCTCTCAAAAGCTCATCCAACCTACAGTCAGAAATTTTCTATGACTTACAGAAGTCATAAGAAATACAGTTTTTCTTAATCGTGTAATGAAAGTTACTACCTTCAGTTTTAAAAGACAATAAAACTGCAGCTTAAATAAATGGGATGCCAAGAACTTCTTGTATATTCTTGAAAATCCCTGAAACCCTGCTCACTGATTCTGATGTAAATTTCTCCCCCTCACATAGTTAAGAAAAATGAAATCCAAAACAACAACAAAAACCTTAGTGAGTTGTTATTGTTATATGTGGAATTTGAGTGACATGGAGTTAATTTGAACAATCTGAGTGAAGAGGACATCATCCTCTTATTTTCTTGTTTGTTAATATCTTTAGCAATAGTACCTCATTTCCTATAAAACTGAGGCACTTCATAACCATGCTGGTGTAATGTCATGCTACATGCCTCCTTTATATAAGTTCATGTTAAGTAATGATTACTGCTGCAACCATTCACTCAAACATCAGAAGAGATGAACAAGGAGGAGGAATATAATTTATTCATTAACTTTCCAAGCAGGGCAATCCTGCTGACTCTGTACATGCGTCACAGCACTCTACAGAACCAGCTGGAGGACATTGAGTCCAATGAAAGGACGGACTCACATTCTGACAACCTAAGGAAAAACTCTGACCAAAAATCTCCCTTTGAAACCAGTATATATTTAGAATCATAGAATAGTTAGGGTTGGAAAGGACCTTAAGATCATTTAGTTCCAACCCCTCTGCCATGGGCAGGAACACCTCACACTAAACCATGTCACACAAGGCTCTGTACAGCCTGGCCTTGAACACCGCCAGAGATGGAACATTCACAGCTCCTTTGGGCAACCCATTCCAGTAAAAAAAAGTAAAGAACTTCCTTATATCCAATCTAAACTTCCCCTGTTTAAGTTTTAACCTGTTACCGCTTGTCCTGTCACTACAGTCCCTAATGATGAGTCCCTCCCCAGCATCCTTATAGCCCCCTTCAGATACTGGAAGGCTGCTAGGAGGTCTCCATGCAACTTTCTCTTCTCCAGGCTGAACAGCCCCAACTTTCTCAGCCTGTCTTCATATGGGAGGTGCTCCAGTCTCCTGATCATCCTCATGGCCCTCCTCTGGACTTGTCCCAACAGTTCCATGTCCTTTTTATTTTGAGGACACCAGAACTGCACACAATATTCCAAGTGAGGTCTCATGAGAGCAGAGTAGAGGGCAGGATCACTTCTTTCGACCTGCTGGCCACGCTCCTTTTGATGCAGACCAGGATATGGTTTTGCGCATCTTCCTAAGTGTAAAAAAAAAAAAAACAAAAAGAGGGGGTGGAAAAAAAGAAAAAAAAAAAAAGGAAAACCACTGTTACATGGTAAAATATCTATTTACAATGGTCTTCACTTTAGCCTTACTTCTGCAATTATTTTCCACTGAGTACAAAGAAGAGATAAATGCCACAGGGAGATAGGCCTTTATGATCTTTAAACTAAAAAAGGTTTTATTTCAAAAGTAGTATCGTTTATTCAAATGTACTTTATTTTTTAAATGCTTGGATAACACAAAAATCTTTCAAAAGTTACAAAATGTACGATCTTTTAATGCTTACAATCATTTTATCTTTTTTCTTGTTTTTAATAAAATACAGATAAAACTATGTATTTTTATTGCTGACATTTTAATGGTCTTTTTATAACAGAAGTTCTTTCATAAGAACAACAATATAAGAAATTGTATTCTTTCAATATAAAACATATCTTAGAGACAGTATGTGTCTGGGGGTTTTATTATTACTGTAAGAAGAATGCTCATAAACAATGTTATTTAGAAAATCGTGGATCTTCTGTTTGTGTTGTATCTTGAGAGAAATTAAATATAAGTTGTTTGAAATCAAGTCATCTTAATATACAGTTGAATCAGGTGATAGATACGTGTGACAAATGATACCTTTAATATTCAGTGATGCTTCTAATTTACAGTGAGTTAAAAGGAAGTGATGTCACTCAGAAGTAACAGAAAAGCCAGCTACTGATTTGGCATTTTCATTAGCTTTCCATGGTTTTGAAATTAATCTGATTTTTCTTTAATTCTCACATATGATAAAGTAAGGGAAAAATTAACTTACATTTTTAATGCAAACCTCGGGAATATGTACAATGTAGTATTTCTATTCTGGCGCTAAATCTGTGCTAAAGTTTACATGATTTCATCTTCATGGAAAATCAGAATCTAAACAGTGGCTCATGGGGTGTGCTGAAGCGTACAAAATAGTATCAACATTAACATAGCCATTTAGCCCCAAACACACTGCATGGTAGCATATTTATCAGATGAAAGACTTAATGAAAAGGGAAAAAATGCTGTTGTTGTTGTCTAACCAAGAATACAGCCCATATAGTAATTACAATTCTTTACTGCACTTCCCATATAAGGTAGTTCCAAGTAAACATCCTGCATTAAGTTCCTATTGTTCAAGCATTGCTATTAAGAGAAAGAGTAACTTTCTTCCCTTATTCCATTATGATTTCTTTAGGAGATAGCAATTTAGTGGATGTAAAAAAAAACCCCAACATTAATTTTGCCTTTAGAGTTAATGTTTCTGAAGAAATAGCTTACATGTGCTTTACATATTGGCAGTATTACACCAAAATACCAACAATGTACTCTTTAAATGGAGGTCATTACCTGAGACTCAGCAAATCACCTAAGCCTCTACTAAACCTTTATTTTACTGAAAGAAGACAGTTTCTAAGTCCTGTTTCTCTATCCACGGTCTTTCTGTTTTCTTTAGAAGTTAATAAAGAGTTTCTCCTTCTCAATCCAACCCTTTATACAACCTGTTTAATACTATTTTCAGTAGGTGAAAGATATGCAAAAGAATCTTAAGGGAATTTTTAGCTATACGAGAGGAAACTATTTTATCATCTACTGATAGCAATTTCAAGATTTCAATGAGGCTATGAATCAGTGACTGTATGGCATTCGACTGCATCCTGTTTAGATGGGTTCAAAACAAGTGCCTAATCACACTACTCACACCTTTAGGATGGGAAAACTGGAGAAAGGGAGTGCTGGACTGACTTCCGTGACCTGTTGTCTTTCAGTGATGACTATCTGAAAGTATCCTCACACTGTAGTATATTGACTTAGGTATGCACTAGATGGATTGAGATGTGCAAGCAAAAATCCATATAAATATTTAGGATTTCTGGTAGACTAACAGGGAGAGCATTTACAGTAATATTGAATTTAGAGAGCAGACTTTGGCCTCTTCAGGAACCTGCTTAGTAAGGTTCCATGGGATATAGCCCTAGAGGGCAGGGGGGCC
>JANHGB010071155.1:4675-45471 GCA_026283785.1 Coracopsis vasa
AAAACCAAAACCCTAGAGTTCTGGTCTTATCTACAAGTCTCTTTTTAGTATACCTTTTTATGAATCCGATTTGATTTAGAAAAGAAACTCGGCTTCATTTTCAAATGAATCAAGAAGATGTGATCTGCTAGGAATTCACCAGCCCACAAAATAGAACTTGTTTGAAAGAAAAGGTCTGTGCTTCATGAGTCATTAACACATTCAAGCATTCTGGAAAAGATTCACCAGGAAAACAACTCAAAACCTTAGAAGAGCACTGTGCATACAGAACAGAAACCAGAGATGCAGAGAATGGAAATGGTAAACTTTTTTTTTTCTCTGAATCCACAGATTTTTGACTCACATTACATTTAAACTGTATGCTATGGAAGTGTTGGGCACACTTAGTTTGATAACTTTGCAATCTTTTAAGTTTTATAACATTTCAGTATTTTCTATTCAGAACTATTTTCTATTAAATGTTCTAATCTCATATAGCAGTTCTCCTGTGCACTCAAGAATAAATGACCCAACCATTACCCATCTCCTCCTACTCCCCCCACCAACCTGAAACAACAAATTATAAAACTCCACACATCAACTTTGTTTCATAGGCTTAGCACATACTCTGTAAAATTAAACAAAAAGGAAGAATACACCATTTTGTTCCTTATTAAATTTTAAGCTGTATAAAGTATGTATGATTACGTATGATTGTATGGTTATGATTTAACATGCATGATTAAGTATGATTATGATTTAGCATGATGTATGGATGCCTGGATTCTCTTAACATCTTGATGTACAGCAATATATTTCATTATACTCGTATTTCTACTTAGAATAGTCAGTACAAAGACCCCATTTGCTGTGACATTGGCCCAGGACTATAGAGTCTGAACTGCCTTCTTCACAAAGAAACTAGCAACAGAAAAGCAGGGTGGGTTTTCTGGGACACATTGTCATTTTACAATTTGAAGTGTTGCTTTAGGATGTTCCCCAGGGAAGGAGCAGACAGTGATGCGAAATCACAATTTGGAGCTGAAATCTTTGTTCCAATCCAAGGCATTCCACTCATATAGCCAACGCCTCATTTCTGAAGTAAATGTAACTTTATTGAAAGGTAAAATAAAAGGAAGCACTAGAAAAAAACCCACCAAAAAAAACCCCGTCAGAGTTTCCAAAAATGTGATGCTGCTCCTGTGCCTTGGCAAATAGGCAGCTGGCACCCACCTATGTTTTCAAAGATGGCAGACTGCAGTGTATAAATAAAAGATGGTTTTATTAAAGATGGTTCATTTAGTCTTGATGGTCCAGGTTTAGATCAAGTTAGTGCTTAATTTAAATGGTACTGTAATTGGTATCAAGAATGGAATAAAGATCACTTTCCTAGCACACCAAAGATTTGACATATTAGTATAACAAGACTTCTCCCCAATAAGTCAAGTGTTTAATATAATATTCTCAACTGCTGAGAGGAGGGAAGACTTCTCTCTTGCAATCTCCATGCCACAAACAAAGCCATGTTGCACCCTGCCCTCCTCTTCCTTACCTTTCTCATATTCCAAGATAAAATCTCAGGGGTTTTTATCAGGTCAACAATGCATATCCCAGAAGAACAAGAAATTTCAATATCAAACTTCAGAGATTGAAACCAAGCAGTCATCCGTAATGGAAACACCCCTAGGAAAACAAGAAAACATCACAGAAACACTGCTGTGCTCGAGCAGAAAAGCCTCACTTTGCTCACAGGGGCACCACAATCCTGGGATATCAGCAACACCTGCAGCTAACTCTGTTTGAGACAGAAATGCTTTTAACAGCTGCAGCTCAATACCCTGATCACCATATTCAGGTGGATGACGTTCCCAGGCTGTGTGTTTCTGTTTCTATTAGCAGGAGACCCAGAGAGCTACTGAGACTTCTTTATCAACTTTCCCTGTCTCTGAAACTCATAGTAAGCTCCAAATGCACACAGCAAAGCTCATTACTCTTGTAGCTGAGCCTAAACACTTGAGATGGTGCTCCCATCTGAAGCTCACCCCAGACATTACACGGGGTAGCTAAATCCCAGGTGTTTGCTGGAGGGCAGGTTACTTAGCTGTTATCCAGTAGTTAGACAGGTACATGACCATCAAGTTATTTAGTCACGTGTAGGGTCTTCAGCCACAGTATGACCCTGTATTATACTTGGTTTGGTGAACAGCTGTGGTCTGTTTGCGCAAAAGAAGATCAAAGCCACATTCCTCTCCTTGTACATCTCCCATTTTAAAGAACTATGTTTTAAACATCCACTAGTCAAGGGATTAATAGCCTTCTTAGGAATATTAATGTTATAATACTAAAATTAATTCATATTTCCTAAAATATATCAAATTACAGCATTCACATTTCACTAAGTGCTTTGATAACTGCTAGAAATGCAAGAAACAGCCCTGTTAAAAGATTAACTCACCTTTCTTAACACATCTGGAAGGTTAATGCTAGAGTATGTCTACAACATCTACATGTCTACATCCCAGAAATGACCAGCGGTGAAGAGCATTCAGTTGCATTGGTCCTTTTTCTATCATAAAGCATCATTCTTTAAAACCCATAGATATGCATAGTTCACTTTTATTTGTATCTATCTCTATGAAAGCACTATATTTTCATTCTGCCATTACAATACCATCATCAACTATGGCTGGTAGCATTCATTTTGTTAATAAAGATTATAGTGATGAAAAACATATCCACATTAGTGCATCCACACTAATAGCTAAGATCAGCATAAACCTTTAGCTGATGGCTGAGGCTTTCAATGCATCACCATTACCTGCCTATAAATTCATTACAGCATAAAATTGATAGCTGTAACAATTCACGTTTACACTTCACTTAATAAGAAAATGGAACAAATATTAACACCTCTTTTTTGTGAAACATTGACCTAGGTACATTTTAACAGGTTACGCTACATACATCTGATGAGAAGGAAGTACAACAGTGACACACCTCCTTAAATACTTTCTGTAGTGCTTTTATACCTTCTGCACATTCCCAGTCACTAACTAATTAATTACAACTCACTAATGCAGGCAATCACTCAAGCACACACATGAAGACCAGAATCAGGGCTAGAATTTAGGAGCATTTCATTCTCAATTACGGGGCTGCTCTGCAAGAGCAAAACGCTCATCTGCCTGTTAAGCACACAGCAGCAGAAGCTTATTTATAGTTGCTTCTCAGGAAGGTATAATTTGTATTAAAATATGTAATGACTGAATTATTCCTCAGTGCGTGTACTTGAAAATAACAAAATCTTCTCACCAATCCCTGTACTATCTAAAGCTATAGCTAATACCAAGGATTTGTTCCAAAAGACAGCCTAAATTGGAATGAAACCTGACCTGTATACACCAGAAAACAACTGTTACCTTTTTTCAAAGATATTTCACCCATACCACAAAGTAGAATTCTTGTTCATTCATACTGATATACAGGCATCTGCTGAGTATTAACGGGCACAAAACATTGGCCAATGGTCAAATGTAACGCAGAAGCTTGAAGTCATGCTTGAAAGGAAATCCATAAAAGCACAACCACCTTCTTTCGCTACTAGTTTGTCCTTCCCTCTCATGCACAAACCATCTTGAATAAAGTACTAATCAGACCTGTGTTTACTTGTTGCTTGAAAGTGCAACTAAAAGTTCTTCCTTGCTTTCTTCCTCACCCCTTCACTTCGTCCTGCTGTGCGTCTTGCACACCTGGCAGTCAATTGCTAGTCTCACAAAATTAGTCTGTAATCTCTACCAGTTACATTATCACCTGCTCTGCCTACAAATCCATGGCCCTCCCACCTTCTCCAATTAGCAAGTTCTTACTTAATCCTTTCTAGCAGGGAGTTGGAAAACATAACTTCTGTTAAGAATTTAACTCTTTCCTAAAATGCTTTTCAGTTTAGTACATCCAAGTTGTGCTTCCAAATAAAACAACATAAATCCACAGCAAATCTTCACAGTATGAGACCAAACGTACTCTCTTTAGTGGTCTGATGACTTGTGCTTAAGCAGGGATGCACCCTGATCCACACATGCATTATAATGCCTAAACCTTAATAATCCAATTTTAAAAGGTTGTGTAAATTAAAATTAGACTACATGAAATGTCCTTGTTAACTGGTTTGTAATAGATCTGTACAACACAGCAACCCAAGGACATTTAGTTTCCCGCAGTAAAATCTGTAAGCAATGTATGTGATTGAATAAGGAAGGGATGGTTCCATTCATAATTTAAAGGCTTGGGAGTTTTACAAAGATGTTTCTTCTACCTAACTACCCAGAAATAAAGTGTATGATTCACACACAAGTTCAATGGTGCAATGGCAGAAATCAGTTATATAAAACACCCACACTTCCCTCCCCCCAAAAAAATATACAGATTGAGCAAACAGGCTTGTTTTGCCTAAGAAGAATGACAGTGTACGTAAGTCACCAAGTATGTGCAGCTCTGGTGCTAAGAGGTACGAACAGCATGTCTCTGTCTCAAAGTACACAGAGCAGAGGGCCTAAGATGTAGAATATAAAGATTCAGCTTCAGGAAAAACAACAGAAAACCCCAACATTCTGATGGAAAAAGTACTGAGAGACAGGTAGGGAAACTTGGAAGTTTCAGGGAGTTTTTGAGAAAGTTAAAGAAGTGTCAGTCAGAGAAAGCCTTGCTTAGAGAAGGACTCATAATCCACCATGCAAACCTGGTCTCAGACACAGTGGGTTATGCCAGAGCCTCATTACTGTAGCTGTGATTCTAAATCACTTGCCTAGCACAATTTTTGGGATACCCAGAGAGAGTTGGAAAACCTTCAGAGCAACTCCAAACAAGTTTGCATCTCATTATTTTCCAGTGCAGTTAGTTCCAAAGTGTGACGTTGGTGTTTTCTCTAGGGCATTGTGATTTGCAATATTACTCTTGAAAAAGCAGTAATCCTTCCGGAAAGCCTATTACAGGCTGTACTGAAATTAAAGTGCATCTTTCTATACAGATCATTAGGTATTTTCCTACTCTATTCTCTCACAGAAGATAAGAGGGAATATGCAATAAAAGGAAAATGTGATCCTGAGGGGAGAACATGTCTGTTAAAAAAGAGAGTTACTGAATCTAAAATATGCTGGAATTAAATATGTTGCTCTAGATACTCAATATTTTCTTTTTCAAAAAAGAACAACACAGAATCAAAAGTATTTCTCTCTGGTAGGTTTTAAGCATGTGGCTCAGCAATTTACATCACCAATCAGTTTTCTGAGTTCACCCAGAATATGTCCCAAGCCTCCTTTCATTAGCAAAAGCACAGATACACCATGTTTTATCTCATTCTCTTGATTTTATAAAGCTGCACACTTCAGAGCATCAACACTTGTGAAACTCAGGTTCTGCATAACAAAGACAGACCTTACCTATTTCTGGAAATAATCTGAATTTACAAGATCAGGGATTAATTGTGTAATACTTGTTAATTATAGTTTGAATATAATTAGAAGAAGTAGGATTGAAAAAAAAAATAAATTTTTCTGACAGTTTTGGGGGTTTTATGGTTTGGTTTCTTTTGATTGTATATCTTGGCTGTCTCTCGTTTTCATGTATCTCCAGAAATCTGCTCTGAGTGTTTTGATCACAGCCAGAGGGAAAGTTTATGGTGAAATCAAAACTTGATACAAGTTTCCCTACATTTTAGTCCAAGTTAAATAACTTTATCATTCCTTATAAGTGTGCACATCCTTGCTGAAATAATCCAAGGCCAGTGTCCTGAACATGAAAGTCAAGCAGGGTTGGACATCCATTGAGGTCATCAGGCCCATAATCCTATTTCCTTCTAGTTTATTCCCTACACTATCATCTCAAGATACTATTCCCTAAAATATTTTCAAATATCTTTATGGGTAATTTCCAGATTCCAAAGTCCTTTATATTCTGAATTATTTCCAATATTGTTCCTGTATCTCCTAGCTAAGTGATTTTTTACTTAATAATTGCTGTTAGCTTGTCTTACATATTAACAATATAGATACTGAAAAAGAGAAGTCTCAGGCCTGAATTCAACAAAAGAACTTGCATAAAATTCACCTATTATTTAAATGCCGTTAAGAGTTCATTTTAATCTCAAGTTTTAAAATCCATAAAACCAAGACAATCCCCTCCCCCAAGTACTTCCATGCCTAACTCACTAGAGATATCTTTAATATCAGCATTCCCCTTCTATCCCTTGTCAAAATCACTTAGAAAAGACAGGGACAGAGAAAATGATATTCAAAAAGACTGTGGGACTTTATTGCTGACCCTATTAACCTAGTGTGTATAGGACTACTTGTTTGGTTTTGTATGGATTGTAGTGAAAATAAATGCACCTTACTTTGCAGAAAGCCAAACAGAGATGTTGGGAAGTTCTTGCCGTTGTATTTCAAGTACAAAACGTGAAAATCATGACAACAGTGACATTTTTTTTCACTGAGTTCTGTCTGTCAATTTTCAGGCAGATATGGGACAACCCATCTCAAAGTCCTGGGTAGCAAATTCCTGAAACATTTTCCATCCATGGGTATGAAGTGTTGACACTGACCTGGGGGCCAGTTCTGAAATCCAGTAGCACTTGTCCAAACAAACAGTGCATGCTCATTGGAGCTTTTCTGCACACAAACTATAAATATTACACCCAGGTTACAGATTTCTCATTTGTTCATCTACTCAAACAAGTTTAAGATGTATATTTGAACTGAATCAGCTTCCAGCCATATTGCAAACTTCCATCACAGTTTGTAGTTTTATGGGATAAAATATCACAACTTTACTTAACTGAATCAATAACATTAATACAAGATAGAACTCATTTTTCTTCATAAAGAGGACATCATCACTCCAGATCACTAAATCAACTTCACTTTCCTGAACTAGGTACCAATTTTGTCAACACAACCTCATGGTAACTTTGTATCAATTTTTCTGATTGTGTTTTCCTTGTTTCCACATATTTAGTGCCTGAAAAAAGTAGACTTCCCACATATTTACTTTTCTGCTTTAGGGCTTCTTACACATACAAGATGAAACTGAACAGACCCTAATGAAATAAGCTCTCAGTCCTCAGTGTTTGCCATTACTGAGCATCCAGTTTGATCCACCATAGAGTCAGGCACTAGGCTGAAAATTCAGTTAGATCATACATATCTCCTGAGATACTGGATCAGGGAGTTTAATCAGAGAGATGTGATCAATTGGACCAAGAATTTTATTTTACTGTATAGTGATGGATGCAGAAATATTTCTAAAATCGTAGAACTACTGTAGCAATAATACTGTTTCCTTTGTTTGCATTTGTAAAAATCTCTAAAAGGTACGTAAATCTCTCATAAATGCCACAGAATTGTTCACAATTACTGTACAGTATTATATCTTTTTAAAAAAATGTTTAACACATTTTCTGTATGTCTAAATTATAATATTTTCTTACAAGAGTAACATCCTATAAATGTATCTGTGGCAATTTTACAAATACAAGTCTTTCACTGCAACAAGTTAAATTCA
This sequence comes from Coracopsis vasa, assembly GCA_026283785.1. Lineage (NCBI taxonomy): Eukaryota > Metazoa > Chordata > Aves > Psittaciformes > Psittacidae > Coracopsis > Coracopsis vasa. Next base: position 12,209 of record JANHGB010071155.1, read on the forward strand.
TGTATATAAATGAGTGTGGGATGAGGACCTGGAGGGCTAATCCTGCCAGATGCTCATTTCAGCAGGGAGTTTAGCACTACATTACTGCTCTCAAGAGAAATTTTAAGGGCTCAAGTCTATTTTCATTAAAGCAATAGACATTTTTGTGATAAATTTCAGAATTGGGCTTTTCTTAAACTTTGGAAGATGGGTAACAAATGCTTCAGTTTGCATGCTATAACACTCACCTGATCTGAGGCAATAAAAAAGAGACAGAAGATGGATCAATGTTCTCTGTATGATTAATCTATGCAAATAAAACCATGCGTCCTCCACATACAAGCTACCTTCACTCCAGTGGTTTTAAATATTCTGACTGCTGCCAGTCATGTTTAGTAGTGTTATATTTAATCTGAGTCAAACTATGCAGTTCTTTAATAATGCAAAACAAAAAAAGCCATTTCTCTGTGCCTCTGGAAGATGTTACAAATCAAGCTTTTTAAAAGGAAGGAAAGGGAGATGAACGTGACCTTATCCAAAAAAACATGCGGTTTTCCTTCTACCTTGGAAAAAGCTGCCCTTCTGTTTTCTTAGTCTAGAAGTATGTTAGTTTAACATGATGCCAATCAAACTCTACAGGTTAAAAGGCCATAGTTTATCTTCAATTCTGATATTAACCAGTAAAGAGACTGAAAAGCAGCTATCTGGACTTCAGGAACAGTATTTGAGATATAACAAATTCAGTATTTGAAAAATTAAAACACATGCCCTACAATTACTTATTATCTGCCATTTATTTTGACAATATTGTTAAATTGCAAATGGATTAATGGGATCTATAAATCATCTTAAAATTTAAAGATTCAGGAGTCCATACCTTAAAGCAGAAAGAGTTTGGTTTTAGTTCCAGTCCTCTTTCATTTTCTACTTCGAGAATGCATTGGAACTGGCATTGTTAACCACAAAATACAGTAGGAAAATTGTAGGCTGTGCAAGAAAAATCTGAATCTGATCTGCAAAGGATCAGTATTTTGTCACTTGTTTTTATTATACCATCCATTCTAGACAAATACTGTACTCATAAATTACCATGTTTTAGAAACACTGGGAGCTGACTTCCATTCCCTCTCTAGATCAAAAGCATGTGCAGGGAAAAAAAAAAAAGGAAATGCTTATGTTGAGTTTGCCATTTCTTTTAGTAGTTACCCAGGAAGCTTTAGGCTATGGGTTTGGGGTTTTTTGGTTGTTTGGTTGTTTTATTTTATTTTCTTTTTCCTTTCTTAAATTAAATAGATTTTGTGAACTCCTGTTCCAGCGTTATATGTATAATCCCATCTTGGTTTTAACCAAAATTGCATTGCCAAACTGACCAGGTACAGTTTATTAGCTCCCCAGCCATGTCATCAACTTCAAAGGACTCAAAGGTAGGTTAAAGATTATTCCAGAGTATATCAGTAAAATTATCTTTGATCACATAGCTAGAGCCAAATCCACTGTGGTAGTAAATGATCAGATCTCTGTGGAAGTTTTTTCAATTGTCTAAAGCCAGCTTAATATTACAACAGGCTTCTTTTTCAGGTATCAAAAAGGATGCCATCTCTATACTGAGTTCTTTTAGTTTGTCTCGGCTACCAAATGGGAAGAAAATTGTACTAAGTATATTTAAGCACAATTATAAAATGGCCTCTAACTTTGCTAACAGCAGTAATTGGAAAAATAAGTATATTTCAGAGACAATAATTATGTAAGACCCTATTAATAGTGCTGCAGACAGAGCTTCAGATTTTAAAAGGACATTAACGTCATGACAAGTATTTTGACCTCCCACCTATCTGGTTCAAAATACAGCTGTTATACTGACTATTTGTAGATGAAACTAGATGTTCTTTATGCAAGTTACAATACAATAACCAGATGGTATAATGATTTATGGCCAGCTTCAAAATTTCCATCCTAACCTTCCAAGTCACCTAAACTGCTTCAGAGACTGACCTCCTGAGACTATTCAGGAGCAGTTAGGAGTATAGCTTTGTTAAAGATTTGGTGCTTAGGGTTGTTTCTAGCTGCAAATTTTCCAGTTGTACGTATCTGGCATCAGGCAGTCTGCATACAGGCGTGCCAGTGGTAAACATTTATCAGCTTTGGTTCTGATGGAACCAAAGTTGAAGTCACCTATGAGGGTGCACTGGAGCACTCTACTTGCCACATCACCCCAAGGTTTACCCATAGTCAACTCTCCACAGCTGTATGGTGTGTGCCTAGGACCAGATACTGGCAGGAGCTCCACCCATGGTAAGGACACAATGTGTATGGAAGGTTCTGGAACCAGGGCAGCTTGTGGACAACAAAACCTTGGTCTCTCCTTGTACTTCACTGAATAACATAGACACACCATAGGGCCTCCTTCAGAATGGCTTTCTATTTGCAATCTCTAAACCCCTCCCAATCAGTAAACTTATATTTGATATACAGGAGTCTGGGTCATGAACCAAAAATTATGGATGCACAGTTTGTTGAAAATATTGCAGTAAACTGTTAAAACAACAAGAACTTTTGGCTATATTCCAGCAATCAAGAGTTACGGTGCTGGACAATGAACACAGAGCTGGTCCAGCAACGTCCCTCACCACAAAATGGATGATCATATCACCAAGACTGCAATCATCCATTTCAAAGCACTTGAAGATTTGCTAAATGTCATATTTCTTTAGTGGGTGACCAAGCTGTTTGTAAAAGTTCACCAATTGCTTATGCAGGTTTGGATGGAACTACGAGATTGAGCTTTATAAACCAGAAAAATCTGCCATTCCATCATAACTTTGCTAAGTGATCAGCTCTCCAGATGGTTTAATAAAGTTTTGTAAGGAATCTGTTTGAAACCTAATCACAAGGCAAACTTCTCCTAACATAATCTGAAAACATGAATGCATTTAAAGGAAAGCCTTTGACATCTTCATAGCTTCAACTGTGAGGGGAAAAAAAAAAAAAAAAGAAAATAAAAGTAAGCACTTACCTTATTTTAAACCCCCTAAAAACTCAGCTGTGTAGGTCTTGGTGAAAAGTATCCACACAGAATTTTACACAGCAGCTGTTATGTTTGTTTATAGCCTTTGGATTTGAGGTCCAAAAGAAAAAGTAAACATTATTGAAAAAAGGTAAAGCTAAATCCCCTCCTTTTTCCTTTCAGATTTAAAGTCATTTGATAATTAAGTATTAGCTAGTAACTGCATATGACCTTCAATTTTGTCATACAGGTGTTTCATGTCATTTAGAACAATTTATGAAGAAAAATAGCAAATCTTTCAAAAAGATTTCAAGCAGAACTGAAATCATAGGATTCTTCAGGCAAATGTGTCATACACAGCACAGTTTGGAAAATTAAGTATGTGACAAAACTAGAACATATAGCAGAGTGGGATGTATGGAGAGATGATGCTGTGTCACTATGGAGATGGCAGGCTGGCCCTGGGTTTTAGGCTTCAGAGGAGGGCAGCTTCCAGAAAAATGAAACAAAATTCTGTTGGGAAAAATAAAGCCAGACAGAAATTAAAACTTTGTCTTTCTTCTTCTATGAAAAAAATTTAAGAGATTCATTTATGGACTAGAGTAACTATTTCTGCTTTAAATAGCACACACTCATGACTTAACTTGTCCCTTATCCTTGAATTCTCTCTCTACAAAGATTGTGCTGGGCCTGATACTGGCCTAAGTCCCTAGGCTGTGGCATGATCTGCTGTGTTCCACCATGTGGGGAACAGCCCATGGCTTCCTCTCCAGTTTCTAATCCAGGCTGAGGCTTACAAGGAGGTTGCCATGGTTCATCAGCTGCTCCATGTGCACTCTGCTTCTCTCAAGCAGATCTGAGTGGGCCTCACAGCCCCTTTAACAGCAACAGCTGCGCTCACCCTATCTAAGAAAACACATTCATCAACCCAGCTGCCATGCAGAAACTTGTTCATGAATCCTTAGCCACTTCAATACTCAGTAAACTGGAATCGAAATGTTACAACTTTAAATTCATTGTACTGAAAAGATGAAAATTTCAGATCAAGAAAGCCTTTTCACCATTGACACTATTTCATTAACAAAGCTACATAACCATCTCTCTTAACCATAACAGTTTGAAAACTGGGGGCTAGCTGCACTCAGAGGAAAATGAGTTCACTGACCTTGCTAGCTCATTGAAGCATTTCCCCCTTCATGATGAGTATTAGTTTATTAGTGCTTGAGTTTAGTTGAAACCAGATGTTTCTGATTTTTTGAAGACAACCTCACTGTGATGGCTCTGGCAGCCTGCATTTCCCTTCAGCCCTAGGTGTATGTGCAGTTTGGGAGCCAATTAAGTTATAGATCAGCTAGTGAAATTGTTCATAATTCCTGATCTACAATATTTGCTGAGCATAAAATTACCTCACTCATTTGAGACACTGGAAATCACAACATCTTCTTACATTTATATCAAACTTCTATTACCTCACAGCTCTTGACCTTTTCACTTGTCTGTAACAGAAGGCCTGTTGCCTTGTAGAGGGGCACATTTCCTACGTGTGAGGGAAACCCTCCAGTCAGTTGAACCAGCATGAACCTACCATAATTCCTCTACATTAATAAAGGCCTTACATTTACACTACTATAGCAGAGAGACAAAAATAAGTTAATGACACCTCAAAACTGAGCAAATTAAATGTATAGCTTTCATGCCGAAACCTGTCATGGTTTAAACCCAGCCGATAACTCAAAAGCATGCGGCTGCTTGCTCACTCCCCCCCTTCTTCCCTACTCCCGGAGGTATGGGGAAGAGAATCAAAAGAATGTAACTCCCACAGGTTGAGATAAGAACAATCCAGTAACTAAGGTATAACATGAAACCACTACTGCTACCACCAATAGTAATAATTATAAGGGAAATAACGAGGGAAGAGAATACAACCACTCATCACCAGCTGACCGATACCCAGCCCGACCTGAGCAGCAATCTGGGCCTTCTGGGTAACTGCCCCCAGTTTATGTACTGGGAATGACATGCTGTGGTATGGAATACCCCTTTTGCTAGTTTGGGTCTGGTATCCTGTCTCTGCTTCCTCCCGGCTTCCCCTCCTCCCTCGCAGAGCACGAGGCTCAGAAAGTCCTTGGTCAGACTAAACATTACTTAGCAACAACTAAAACTGCCGGCATTGTCAACGCTGTTCCCAGGCTGAAAGACAAAAACACAGCACCGCACCAGCTACTGAGAAGGAGAAAAATGACTGCTGCTGCTGAACCCAGAACAAAACCTCAGACTATATCACATTGTAGGAGACTCTCCTACCCTGACTGAATGCTGCTGGACCTTTTGATGCTGCAGGACAAGACACAAGGATAGAAAGAAAATATACACCTTTTTTTTCTTCCTTACTGCTGCATGCTTGCCTCATGCTGACCAGAGAGGAAATGACAACCAGATGCCCCTGTGACCCACCATTCCCTTGAGGTGACCAATCCAAGTGTAACATGTGGTTGCCTCATTTGGGAAGGAGCCAAAGCCTGTTCTTTTTAATTGGCGGAATGGTCCCCTACAGCTGCAACAGATTAGGGACAAATTCTCTTCAAATAAAGCTGTACTTTTTCTCTCCCCTCCCCACTTTTATTTGGGGGGAGGTGGGGGGTTAGTGCTGGGGAGAAATCATGCCTGGATAAATATGTGCACATACACACAAAAGTGAGGTTAATAAAAATGTCAGGTAGGCAAACAAAATACCATTTATTATTAAACAGCAATAAAAGACCACATTGATGGGTATAAGGAATCAAGCAACTGGGGAGCTCAAGAGACGGGGAGGGTAGTAATATCTCATGAATCACTACAAAAGTTTGCTCTGATCTTTAATACCAGAGTTGGTGATTTGGGAAGGGGGCAAACGTGTATTTTCAAGTCCTAAGCCCTTTCTTCCCAATTCTACAGTAGTTCGTGTCTGAAAGAGAATTAAACCAGTACGGCAAGACCAGCAATTTGCTGCAGAGAAGTCTAAGCTGTGAGAGCCATCTCAGAGGAGACTTTCATTTGGCCTGGCCCACCAGTGAGCTGTGTTAGCAGTCATTTTAAAGAATTGAAATAATATTTAATAAAACAGAATTTTAAAGATAAGGGCATCTTCAGGGCAGAACCAGGTTGTTCATTTATCTAGAGATCCATTATCTGAGAAACTTCTGATTAAAGGGCTATATTTAGCAGCCATTCAGCTGGAAAATAAGTGTTCTGCTATTCATTATAATCTCAAATTTTCATGAAACAAAGCTCATTTACTTAGACTTTGCAGAGCTGAGTTTTAATGTAGTGTTTTTTTTTCCTCTCAGACATGTCTTACTGTGTTTTTGTTTCATTGCTTGGTTTTAATCCTGGGTGTGGAAATTAACTGTTTAGGGCACATATGTAGAGCATATGAAGGACATACCCAGGGGAAAGAAGTTGCCAAGAATTCTCTACCAACAGTTCTAGAGCCCCAAACAGGCACCAAACTGTTCTTGCTGCGCAGACTCTTTTGGATTCTCACAAAAAACCTGTAGTCTTTTGAAGATCTATTCATGAAGTCCAATGCAACAAAGGTTATTGTTTCTACTTAAGGTTAAGGAAATGTTATCTTCCTTTTCCGATGGCCTGTTGGGAAATGGAGTGCAACAGGGTGTGAGAATAACCATGTATCTAACATTTATCCTACTCAGTAAAATACATTACTTTTGCCACATGTGCTGTTGTAATCAGTTAAGAAAAACTATGCTATTTTATTTAGAGACTGACTTGATAGCCATCCAGGCACATTTTATTATAATCATTACATTAAACATATACACATACTATATAGTCAAAATAGTTACACAATTATAGTAAATGTTCCAACTGATTTTTTCTAGATGTCTTCTATGCCTACTTGATGGATTAGAGCCCCTGAAGGCAGAATCAATCATTTGTAAGAAATCATTCAACTGGAGCTGTTGCTATGCCTTAAATAATCATGTATTTAAAAAAAAAATATAAAAAAATAAATCTGCAGATAGATTTAACTGAAAGGAGAAATCTTAATAAGAACTTGAAAACTCTAAAGTTGAGAACAAATACCTGTATTTAGGTCAGCAATATGAGTATGTTCATCTCCTAGTAAAATTTGAAAGTGTTCAGAGCTAGAGACTTTATTTGAAGACCTTTTCTACCCTCAAAATATTAGACAGGATAAGAAAGCTCCTCTTGCTTTGAGGTATCAGAGTGTTTAATCTTCCCAAGACTTACCAACATCTGATTTGTTAATTTCCCCAAAAAATATCTTCTGAAGAGGGAGAAAATCAAAGAACAATGAAGCATAAGTCATGGGGGAGATAAGACAATTTAGAATATTTGAAATTCTTTCAAGATACCCCTCTAGTACTCTTTGTTCATGCAGAGAGCTACTTTATTTTCTGTTCACTGTATACATTAGTAGTAACCAGTTTTGTATGTTATAAGTATATTCCATTAGAAGTACAAATATATATATACACTAATAAACATTTTTTTCCTCCATTTATTTTAGAGCAATACAGTTTTCTCAGCCTGAGAATTCATAGGTATTTACTGTGTATTCATCACATAAAACCCAAATGTAATGTCTTGCATATAGCCTTCTTGTCAGGCAGCAACATGATTTTATATCACTTTTCAAATAGAATGCCAAAGGGGTGGAAATGGGATGAGCTCAGCACAAGCTCACATCATTTCAAGTTGCTATCATTCCATAAGCAGGCAGGGGAACAAAAAAGGCATTCTGTGCCAGAAAGAGTTGCCTCAATGATTCAAACATGCTGAGACCCTTTGGACAAAATCCATAGGCTCATTATGCTGGTGTTTTCTTGTACTCAGCTAAACTTTAATTATTTTATGTTGGGAACAATGACACTGAGAAATTCTTTGGTGGACACCTGTTTATCAAAGCTACAATTCTACCTCCACTGTTAGCAAGCAAAACTCATTCACATACGCATTTACCTCATTAAAATGTTATATTCACTCTATATACCTATAAGCATTTTGTTAAACACAGGACTGCATCATCCAGAAGCAAACAAAGGCAAAAGCAAAATTCACAAATGTGTACAATGCAGAAAATATTTAAGGGTTTTTCGCTTTCTACTCCTGGCTTACTTAGTATACAGAACTGTGTGCAAAATCTAATTTAAAACATGGGAAAGTGAAAATCTGGCTTTGAAGCTGCTGTGACAAACCTATTTCACGCTGGTGTATAAGCTCAGTTTTCACAAAAGATTATGTGATAACACACTGTCAGTTTATTGTCTCATTACACATCATAAATATATATCTCAAGTTTTCTCATGTTGGTATCCAGGTTGAATAACTTAAAAAGTAGTGCAACTTTGTGCTACTTTTTTTGTCTGCTGTGACACTGATCAATTTGGTCAAACCACAGGACCACAGAAGAACCAGCAGACTCCACCTGCTTTGTGCTGTCAGGAAACAAGACAAGCTTCATGCACACTTCTGCAGGCAGAGAGGCAAGAGGGACATCCACCCCTCGACATACGCTGTGTCTTTCATTCATACCTCATCTTACCTCCTTATCTTGTCTGGAGCTTTTTCAATACTTTTGTGTCACAATACCATATAGAATGACTGCATGGGTTTGAGTTTTATTAATTTTTCAGTCCAGAACAGTAAGAACTTTTCTACAAAAGTTTATCTTGGACATGTGATTCTTGACCCATTTTTTTATTACAAATAAAATAATTTTTATGCAAATAAAATCTCACATTGAAAACACACTACATTTGTATTTTCTGATTCTTTGAATGTAAAAATAACTATCTTTTTGCTGACATTATTGCATAAAATACACTTCTGGGAGAAATTCATTTTGAATAACTCGGAGCATGTGAAAACTGACCCATATTTGTGGATTAGATTGTAGTTCTAACTATTGGTATCACTATTTTCAAATACTTAAAAAAAATATTTTTTAAAAACTCCAAACTTTTTAATATTGGATACAAGTATGGTACAGAGATGGTTTTGTGATGCTTTTTGGATGATAAAGTCCATGCTTAAAAATTTGGCTCTGCAGTGCTGGATGTCAAGCTGCCTGTCTTAATAAATCAAATATACTACCATAGTAATCAATACAGTCGTTACATTACTATCAATAATATCCAGCCTCCGAAATTTCCGTGATGTTTTTCAGCCTCATTCAATAGGCATTGCGAATAATAATTCTACTGCAAAAGGTTTTGGTCCTGCCACCACATACTTCCACACTAGCTGTGCAGTCCTTCTCCGTGGGAGTCACACAGGACTCAGCCATGCAGTCTGAACTTCAAGTCCAAAGGCATCTGTGTATTTCATTTTAGTATACAGAGAATTGGCCATCATTCTTTTTATGGTTAGATCCAGCCATGCAGACATGTTCCTTAGCAGATTAGGGAACATCCTCATGGGCAGCTATGAGGTAAGGGTTATCTACTTCATTCCCCAGAATAAAGGATAAGCCAATAACCATATGTTAAAGCACAGTTAACAGATTTCATACAGCGAGCTGCTCACTGTAGTTGTTATTCTTACAAAAGCATCAAAAAGCAAGACACCATGTAACGGAAGATAACTAGTGCTTTGTAGGAAAGTATGGAAAACTTGAGGAAATCCAACAGGCCTAATCCTATACCAGAAGTAATACAAGTCTTTTATGTCTTCCCAAAAAGCTAGGGAATTCTGCCCTGTTCTGTTGACTGTTGTCTTTGTAGTATGCCATAACACCCATCCTTCAAGCAGGTTACTGTATAAATGGGGTGTCTCCCAGAAAACATGACAAAAATCCCTCTACAGAATGTCATTATTTTTTGCAGACTTCACCAGTATATAACTCTATATGGCCATGAAGTTTTGCAGTGAAGTCCAGATCAGTTGCAGCTCTTGACATTTATCTAACTTGAATGCCAGAGAATATACTTTTTGGTTTGATTCGTATCTGTTACCAGCTAAATGGATCAATAAGGCTTTTTTTCATTTTTTTTTCAGTGAGAGAGGGTCTACACTTGACATCTTCTTTTAAAGTTGGGCAGACAGTTTCGTTCAAACTCAACGCTCAGCAATCTCTGATATTCTAGCAGTACCCAGCTGCTCTTGTATTGTTAAGGAATGGTTCAAATCTCTATTATAAACCCTCTTTTTTTTTTTTTTTTTTTTTTTAAATAAGTTTAAAAGGCAGCTGTAAGAATTGCTTTGGGATAAACTTTAGCATGCAGAGCTGACTGCTAGACTCTCTTTCTCTTGCCTGCCCCCCCACCTCTTTGAAATTTGAATTTAGACTTATTCTGCCTGGAGGTAGAAGAAAGAAAGCAAATAATAAAAATAACCTATTCCAAAACTAATAGGCATACACCAAGCCATCAGATATCAGGTATGTGGCTTGACTATATATTAAAAGCAACATATTAGATAACACACATTTGCAAGTGCCAGACACCAATATTTACACAGCATTGAAAGATGTAAGTTGATGTTAAAGGTCATGTATCTGAAAAAGATTCTCCATCACCAAGTCAGGATTCTCCTTCAGGCCATCTCTACAGCAGCCCATGGAGCCAGTTTGCGTACTGGGGAGGTAGTCAGGACTGAAAGTACTGTAGCAGTGTACTTTAATATCTTGCTTTTATCAACAGCAGATCAATACAATTATGTATACTATACATGTTGTGTTTCAACAGATCAGAACATACCATTGTGTGGCTGTTTCAGTGCCTCTGCTTCCTCAACAGTAAGTTCACTCTCTACAGTAATGCAAACCAGAGGCATTAAGAGGTAGACAGTTAATTGTCATGGATATATTTAAGAAAAAGGCTAATAATAATATGTGCTGTTAATGTGGCATATTCACAATGGCTACAGCACTGATATAATCAGCAAACTACAAGGTTCAGAGTTATCTTTCTCTAGTGCTGGAAGTAATTAGCTATCAAATTGATCAGAGCTCATGGATGCCTTCTGTCAAGTATACAACTAGCTACCCCAGCACCCTTCCTTTATACCAGAAGCACTAGGATGCACTGGAAAGGGCCTTCAGTTTTAATCCAGAATTTCCATCCTTTTGTAGATTTAATTAAGATTGTGGTGGGTCTGAAGAGAAATGCAATTTTGTACTTGCTATTCACACCCATATTAGCTAGCAGCTATTAGGATTATAAGTATCAAATAACAAATGCTAAATGGTGTTATCTAAAGTCTTAAAACATTCATAGGAAAAAAATGGCGTGTTTTGTTTCTGAAAGAAAATTCTAGAAGTTGTATTTGCTAGTATTAGAGGAGGTGTCCAGCCCCCTTATCATCCTTGTGACCCTCCTCTGGACTTCCAGCAACAGCTCCATGTCCTTCTTATGTTGAGGACACCAGAACTGTACACAGTACTGCAAGTGGGGTCTCATGAAATGGTTTGTATCAGGATGATACAGATAAAAATCTATATAAGGGGCAATTGTAAAATAGTCTGTCAAACAGCAAATTCAATAATTGGCATATGCCATGTAACAGATAGATCTCAAGCCCTTTGTCTCACCTATCATATATTCATTCAGTGATAGAAATTATTTGGCCTTTTACAAACTATTACTATGTTCTGCCTTGAACAGCATATTGCAGCAGTGAGTTTCACAAGTCGACATAAGAAAATGTACTTCATTTTACATATTACTATTTTGAGCACATTACAGTAAATCAGAAGCATTCTCTGTAATATTCACTTCATATTTCTTCGTAAATAGATATATAATCCTGTTCGTATCACTTCAACTACTCTAGTTTTAACAGGCTTAATCATTCCCTTCCTCCTTTCCTTCTGTGTATGAGAGAGACTTCATAACTCTTCGCATCTTTCATCATTATTTACTCCTTAACTTCAAAATTATTTTCTTCCTTAGAGAATTTGAATGGAAACATTAGTATTTTGGTAAAAGAAATTAAATGCTAAAGTATCAAAGCTAATCAAATGACAGTTCTACAGTGAAGTAATTCCTTAATTAACTGTTTCTGTGCTCTTTATTAAGTTGTTCTGAGTTATGCATTTGAAATTATGCCTTGCATCAAGGGTCCACAGAACTATGATTATGTGATGCTTTTGCTGTGAAATTCTTATCCCAGAAATTTTATGGCCAGAAAGGATAGAAGCATATTCCCAGCCCTTTTCATTTCAGGGAGCTAATCTAGGACAAATTCTAGTGGCTTTCATCTTCTATGTAAAATATATAACTGTGGAATCCAGGAAATAGGGTGTTTTATGTTCTCTGCAAAGGAATAAGACTGCAGTGCTGCAGCATGGCAGAAGCCAAAGCTGCATGTGATGCATACCAAACACAGCTACAAGGGGAACCCTGCTTTTCTCTTTGCGCTTGAATGTATGAACAGTGCACTCTATTGCTAAGCTCCACAATGAAAGTTATAGTTAAAAAAAAAAAAAGAGGGAAACCATTACCTCAAACTTGGTGAAAATATATAATATATGCATATATATTTAGTTGATAAAGAAATAATGTGAAAGCTTATAAATGAGTGTGGTTGATTTATTTAAAACTTAGCAGTCTTTGAGCCAAAGCTTTGCAGAATAGGTATTCCTCAGAGCAGTAATATAGCATGACAATAAACACAGCAAGCTGAAGTTGCTAATTAAGTTCATGTTAACTTTCCATTAGGAAGTTTGGGTCAGGTACTTACAATCTAAAGGCTTGCCACTATTTGGGTTAAATGAAGTGTTCCTTGCAGCTGTAATCACGATGTACAACACAGTTTTGGCCATGACCATTTCCTCTCTGTCAGAAATCCATCCATAGATACAGTTGGAACCCATGTGCATGCAAGGATTGATTTCTTGACATTTCATCAGTGCCACTTCTCCCTGCATGACTGCTGATCTGATTAGAAAAAGAAATTTGCCTTGGTGGAAGGCATGTGTTCCATTTCCTGCCCCTGGCAGCAAACTGCTCCACAGGGTTCCACCAGCAGCTTGTGTTCAGCAAGTCCCTCCTCCGCCTTGCCCTCATCCAGAGCTGGAAAAAGGAAGAAAAAGTTGTTAAAAAACAAACAAAAAGAGAGAGGGAGAGAGGAAAATTCAAGTAAACAGCCCAAAAGATTAATAGAGGCTGAAAATAAATCTCCATCCCTAATCCCTTTTCACCTTTTTTAGAGCAGATCAGATTAGATTAGCTTGATTTCAACACTTTTTGGAGCAGAATGGCATATAACAACACAATTTAAATGTCAAGAGAGAGAAGAGAGAAGGGAGACAATGAACTCCTGTGTGAGAATTTTAGCAATATCATGAACAGAAAGCAACACTTTGTCACAATTTGATTATTGTGCATTGTGATACCATTTAAATTTCACTTGTTGAGTGGCTGTAGAACAGCCTGAAGAAAACTGGAATGAGCCTCTAAGCAACTGCCCCAATGATAGCATAAATCTAGGAAAGCAAAGCTACTCCGAAGCTTGCCCTCATTAATTGTTCCCACACCATCTTTGCTGCATAGCACAAGCTGTTGCAGCCAGCAGCTTATTCCATGAGATTCTGAGAGTAAAAATTAACCCTGAAAGACACTGAGAACAAGAAAAGATGGAATAAAAGGAGGAAAACAAAAGAGGAGAACAGGACCTGAGAGACAAGGAAGCTCTTGAATTAGCTGGATTTACCATTCAGTCTTATATTCTGTAAAACAGGCACCTATAGTCATTGCTATGAAGAAAGGGAAAAAGGAGGAGGTGACATACACACATCATGTAACTTCTTAATGTGCTTTTTTCAGTGGCATTTTTAATTGAAATTTTTAAAAACAGCAACTTTGTTACAAGTGTACATTTGTATGTTTAAAATCTGCTTCGTTTTAGTACAGGAGATTTAACCAGCCAAATTCAAAGTTTTTTATATATGCAAGCATTAAATAGAAGTCTAAAAACTTGTGATTTTTTGATGGCAGGAGGACACAGCAGATGGCAGGTGTCCCAAAATGCTCTTCGAGTCCAAAGATGTAACTTGTTTAAAGACAATCTGCAGGTTTCTGAAACGGAGAACTGTTGGGCTGGATTCTGATACATTAGACACTTCTTTCGTGGGATCTAGGCTTTGTAACTAAAGAGACACCATTCTGGAGAGCATTCCCAGGCAGGTGTCTGAGACTGAACAAGAGACAGTATTCAGAGCTATAAAGGTCTAATTCAAATCTTGAAAACAGAGGCAGGGTTTATTATCTGCTGGCTTATTTAGTCTTTAATGAACACTGTGGCAGCATTCTCTGCCTGCGCTGAACATATCAGATGTATCTGAGATCAAGGCTAGATAGCTTTGTTTACTGAGAGAATGAACAGCAATGAAAAAAACCTAACAGCAGCCACAAGAAAAGGAATCAAATCACATAATCTGCTTATAAGGAGTAACTACTTTCATGGAAGTGGAAGTTCTCTGTGTCATCAGATCACAAACCAAATTATAAAATCCAAAGGGAACACCCACTGGCATATAAAGTTAAGAGAGAATACTGTTTTGAATTCATCCCCAAAACCCAATTCCATCCTTAGTCTCCTATCACCCATTACAGTTTTCCTCAGGTGTAGCAAACTGAACGAAGTTCACAAGGCTGAGAATACCAACCCTTCTCATTTAAAATGAAAATATTTTTACTTATAGTCAAGTCTGGACTGAATGCAAAAGGTAAACTTTTCATACCTCGTTGCCAATGCAATGAACCTTGTAAATCCATCTTTAGCGTGGCAAGAAAAGAAAAACAAAAAGAAGGAGAAAATATTGTTCATCAAGCTAAGGTCAGAGAAATACAGCATTAATAAAGAAACATTTGCTTGAGCTGCATTTTAAACAAAAGAAGATGACAAGGCTGTTATATTACAACTACATCACAACTCAATGACGTATGTGCATTGACTTGCTGGTTTCAGTCCAATTCCTAGGGGAGAATAGTTTTGTTTGGTGGACATCTACTATAAATGGCAACGTCCAGAGCTTTGAGTGGGTGGAAAGACTGCACTTCCTCCATCTCAGAGATGGTCCTTTTCATGATATTTGAAGGACACAGATGAGGTGCTTTAAGTAAACTTTTTCATTTATTTATTCTATGAATGAAATCAGTGTTTGTAGCTTGATACTTTTCATGAATATGAAATCACTTTGAGAAAAAGACTATTTATATGGAACTGTATATGAAAGTTAAAAGAGAGCTACTGATGAGTTGCTGAAACAAGATTACATGTCCATAATTTGGAAGCAATGATTGTGCTAAATTAAAATAATTCTAATGGGTTTAAAGACTTTCAGAATGAATGGCAAATTGATAATAAGCAATTTCGCTTTGATAGCATTACAATGCAAGGGATTCTTTGAAATCAATTCCTATTTCCTCCACAAAAGAGGTTTGCAGATAATAATTGCAGAAAACACAACTTTACTGTCAGAGCTGATCTGCTTTTGTCTCTGAAATTGGATCAGCTCACCTTCTTCAATTGCTATTTTCCAATGAACTACAAAACAGTGTAAGTGTTATATAGCTGCACAGTGGGATTGTACCAGGGGCCTTGGGAAGAAACAATGGGACTGCTGTTTGGCCTGTGCATGTGAAGTGCACAATACGCAATCTGGTACCCTATTGTTTTCAAGGACAATGCTGACTGAAACAGGTATTTCAGACAAGCCTAGAAAATAAGCCAGAAGTAAACCAACTTTTATCTGTGAAGGTCAAAAGCTTTTAAGAGGCAGTGCTACCCTTCAGCATGACTCCTAAAGAAGCAAGGCTGTATAATATCAGATTCGGTCTGTCAGACATCTTATTCCTTTCAAAACTACACTTTTTAGAGGCTGAAGTGTTCCAGGGGTGAATCTTGTAAAAGCTCTGACACAGCCCTTCATCTGCTAACACAAACCATGTGAAATCACCATCAGTCTTTGGTGCAGTGACAGCAATGTATCATTTGTGACTTAAGAAGCTGCTGAGAGGAGAGGAGACAACAAAGTCATGTCATGTAAGAAGGCAACATTGGCATCTAAACAAGAGAAAAAGAAAATAGCAAAAGGCATCAAGAGAATAAGAATGATCAACACTAGAGGAAAAAGCATCGTCAAAACTTGTTTCTGGTGGTTACATGGGCACATGAATTTTACCAAGATTACATCAGAAGCTCTCCCTCATTTGCCAAAAATTGTCAACCCTTTTTTTTTCCATACCTTTCCTTGCATTTGCAAGAAATCAAAATTCTTAAATGAGGTACTTCACCATGTTCCAAATCCTGAGGGGTTCCAAGTTCACGGCAAGTAGAGTTGAGTGTACAGAGTAGGAAATCAAGATCTGTCATTATTTCATTACCATTTAAAGATGAGCTTCAGTCAGCTTCTCAGCACACAAAGTCACTGCACCAGCTGCTAGCTTGAAAGGGTGCTGGCTTTCCAGAAGGAGAAAACACTGATTGCATGTATTGTGTTTACTTAAAGACAGGATGACAATGAAGGCTGCTAATGGGAACCTCGCATGTCCAATCTTGGCACCAAATATTTTGTGGTAATGTGGGAACTGACCTATCCCACCTGGACAATTTGTGGTTTCTTCTCATCACCAGCTATGCAGGTTGGCAATGACTCAAGCTCTCCCTAGATACTCCTCATATACAGTTCTCTGTTTACAGCATTCACAAAAAGACTAGTTTTACCCATAATCTTGTGAGTTCTTGCTTCCTACAGATTTCCATAAAGGCTTCAGCAAAGCAAGTTCCTTTTAAATTTGCCTTCATGAACGACCCAAACAAGCCTGTAGTGGTCACTATGCCATGTTGTTTGCAGATGGTCCCTGACCAGCTGAACTGCTCATAAGCATGTTACTTTGCACTGCAGTTTCAGCAACTTTACTGCAGCATAAACCACACATCCCCAGTGGCTATTCTTCAAGAAAGGAAAGGCAATTGCTTGGAACAACACAATAAAAATGATATTGGACATCAAAGACTGGGAGAACTTCCTGAATCCTATGTAGGGCCATCAGTGGGAGATCTTATGGTATGGTAAGGGGAATCAGTGCTCTCCAAAATCATATGTTGCTAAATCATCACCTAATACAAGCTGTAAATATTTTTCTAGAATAACAAGTGGTTGAGGAGACAAAGTAGCTGCTCAGACAACTGCTTCAGCACTTGGATACCAGCTCTTTGTTCAGTTCCTGAGTTTGCTGATCTCGTGGCACGTTTATCAACACCACCACTCAGCCTTTGCTCTTCTACTAAAAGCTGAGCAAGGAACATCATCTACAAAAGCTAGATGGTTAAAATCACTTTTTATTCTTTTCAAATTGAAAAGTGTTTTTTCAAGAACAATGTGATAAAATGAGAGGAATGGATAAGTAGTAATGGACTCTGAGCACATCCACCCAATAACAATGCAGGAAGAGTTTCTGGCTCGTTAGTTTAGGAGAATAAGTTGTTTTCCATAGGTTCCAGTTGCCTTGAAGAGAGCAAAATGAACCTCATAAATTGAAAAATAAACCTCATAACTGTACTACACAGGGCAGAATATTTTGGTTTAGTAATATGGGGTTTTTTTGACTGAAAAAAACAAAAGAAAACATAACAAAAAAAAAGTCAACCTCTGGAAGATTCTGTCCAGCTCTGCTTGTGATTTTCATTCCTTCCATATAAAGTTCAGGCTAAGCAAAATATTGGAGATTTGTGTTTCACTGCTGAAATGAGTAAGACTCATTAAATGCACTTCACCATGCTTTCCCACTATTGGGTCTGGCAACAGCAAAGAGGCATACTGAAGGTCCAGACACCACTTGAGTGCACAATGAAGATTTCTCAAAATGAGAAGAGCACTTAACAGGCAGTGATGCTCAGTAAGCTAACTGCAGTTCTCTCCCAGCTATACCACTGACATACTGCACGTCTTCAGGATGGTTACCTTTCATTCTCCCTTTTTCAATTTATATTGCCATGCTTTGGCCCATCAACTCTTGCATTCTGTAATGGTATAACTACAGACAAGATTAGTCAGGGCCTCCTGTAGTGGATACAATAGGTAATAATGACTTTGCAGGGTACAGGTAAGCATTAGATGGTACACAAAAGAGTAGATAAAATGACACACCAATAGGAATTCTCTTAAAAATCTGCCTGATCAGTATATCTAAAAATAGAGGACAGATTTTGAGTTTCACACATCCCCACTGATTCTTTTGTTTGGAAATCCAGAGTGCTATTGCAGTATTATGCCATCACAGGCAGAAAGTAACCTCACTGAAGTAAATTACATTAGAATAGACCAAAATGACAATACTTACTAGCTACCATTGAAAGAAGGCAACATTTTTATCAACATAAAATCCCAGTTCCTAATGCTACTGGTATATTATGATAATAGGAGTCTTCTAAGTCATATTTTGAGGAACAAAATGCATATGCTGTTGAGATTGGAATGCAACATTTTTTCTTTGCCTGTGCAGAAAGCAGTTTAGAAAGGTCTCCTAAAGGCTCTAGCGAGAGGGGATGGAAAAGGCAGCAGTACCATGGTTTTAAGTTACCCTCTTTTTAATCTCTGCAATCACTTACCAACCCTTGATTTCCAAGTCATGTTTTCTATCAAAACTTGGTTGGACCCATGATTGGGAATAGTTACTTCCACAGTATGGGTCTGCTAAAGCGCTGGGAGTGCTGAAGGACAACTGAAGCAGAACAAAGAAATCCAAGGGTGAAGCAAAGTGAAGAACACCTGGGATGTAATATTGGAAGGCTGGTGAAAGAGGGGGAGATAAAGAAGTGGTATGTGACAAATTTAAAAGCTGACAATACAAAAAAGCTAACAGCCTCTCAATGAGCAAGAAATTAATGTGCAGTATTCTTATTGGAACTAATAAGAACGACAGGCAAAGAGACAAAACAGCAGACTTCACATTGTTTACCAATTGCCACTGTTTCTTCTCAAGGTCTGTAAACTAGCCGTGCCTAGAAAGTTAAAGATAAATGGTATTGATTTAAGCACATTACTAATAGTACCTTCACTGTAGCAATTGGATTTCACCCAAAATTCTGTTGCACCTAAATTATACTGTCATACTGGCTGCTCCTACAAATGCAAATTTGTCTTCTAAAAGCAGGATATATTGTTCCAAGTATCTCCATAGCATTTATGAACAAAAATATTTTATTAAAAATGTCTGGATATTTTCAAATAGTATTTCAATGGGCTGTCAAATTAATAGTAAAAACCCAAAAAAGTCATAATTTAGAGCTGTAAGGTAATAAGAAGCTGTGCTATGGCTATGGAGAGTTGAAACCCACCAGCATATAAGAACACAAATTTGGAAGGAATACAATCCATTTTAGTTGTTTTCTATGGCTGAAATTTGAAATATGCCTTATTTAAACAAAGAAACAGAGTGCCTACATGGGGCAAGGGGAGGAATTTCCATGAGCAGTTATTTCAATTATTCACCTGTTTAATCAGAAGACTGCCGTTCTGCTTGAAGAGCAGTACACACACACCAAGGACCTATACCCCTACAGGGGTGTAAATGGAGAGTGTTCCACTCCTCTGAGTACAGTTACTCTGTTGTGTAGAAGCAAAATTCAGAGCATTCAATAGAAGGGTCAAACAAAGCAGCTACTAAGGTCTATGGAACCTTTAGCACAGGATGGGGCTGCAACTACAATAACAGTTCAAGAGGATTCAACGTTA
Source organism: Coracopsis vasa (assembly GCA_026283785.1). Classification (NCBI taxonomy): domain Eukaryota; kingdom Metazoa; phylum Chordata; class Aves; order Psittaciformes; family Psittacidae; genus Coracopsis; species Coracopsis vasa. The sequence goes on from JANHGB010071155.1 coordinate 31,903, forward strand.
CATTTGAATTGACAATAACAAAGTACAGATGGAAAAGCAATTCTCTCAAAAGCTACATGTGGTTAAGGCAAAGAGCTGATGCATCAAGATCATGTGGGATAAGCAGTGACTAACTACCATAGTTATCTTAATTCAGCAAGCCTCCCTGCTTAGAGGCTTGGGTTCTTTTAATCAAGCTCAGAGTGTTTGTAGCTGTCTAGTCAGTTTACAGTTTATACCATTTTAACAGCTTTAGATGGTTTCCAGTATTGTGGAAACGTTCTGGCTGGCTAGAACTGACGAGCTTGTCACCCTGCCTCCAACTTCGGGCATTCAGTAATCATGGTTTTGGGGAAGAAATGCTGTAGTGTGTAGAAAGAACAGGTGCAGAGAAGAGCATTAATATTTGTTCATCAGGAATAGTTACCACTGCATACATCACAGAGAAAGATGCAGAAAGAATAAAACATTATCACAAGGCACTTCAGCAACTTAAGAGAAACTCCTGTACATAACTCAAAATCCTTTAAAAAAGTATTATAAAGAGGCAAAATCAAATACCATAGACCAGAGCCTCAACCACATTAGTGGATCAACAGCATTTTTGTGGTAAGTCTTTCAAATCTAGTTTTACTGTCTCTAAAGGATCCTTAAAGGGACTTTTTAAGTTAGCTCTGCTAGCTCTAGCTAACTATACAGAGCAAAGAATTGATTACATTCCTAATGAAATGCCCCTAATAACTCCTTAGAACGAGCTGTGGCATTTTTCCACTAATTGTAGAAATAAGTAATGGGCACCTTGAGCATGTGTTATTAATGTGTGCCAATTTTAAGAGATTTCAGTTGTGAAAAACTACAAGGCAGTATTTACTCTAAAGCACACAGTCTGCACCAATAAAAATAAAATGCCAATTGTGAACTGGAAAAATAAAATGTAATTTTTATCACGCGACTGTATTATCATGAAAGACACAAAATCCTGTGTTAGCTCCCCAAAGAACAGGGGATTAACCTGAGTTCAGCTTTCCTTGCACAAATTCTCAGGAAGGCAGCAGAAACCATAAGAAATCATGTTCCAAAGATCATAACTCTCCGAGGGAGAGATATTAACACAAGTAGATTTGGATTATAGCTATATATTTTATCCATTTCAACAACATGAAAAGAAGGAATAGCTTCAATTATGCTTTTCTGCTGAGTCACTCCACAGCAAACATATTCTACTCTACCTCATTTGAATTTTTTCTTGAAGATGCAAGAATAAGAACATCAAAACAAAATAAAGCACAAGAACTTGAACAAAACTGCAAATCCCAGATGGAGATGCACCTCCTGCAACTAAGATCTTTTGAAAAATACCATTGCATCTTGCACCTTTATTCTTCGTTTTCCCTGCAGGCCTGGTCCCAGTTGCTGGTTGCCCACATTCTTCTTGTAAGGAGTTTACCTACAGTGAGGAAACTTGACATTTTAAAAATGTTGTCAGTCACCTGGAGCAAAACTAAGATCTTTTGTGTTTTTCACAGATACCATGAAAGCTTTTTCTTCTCACAGCTAGATGGCTGGGACATCCAGGAAAGGTATGACACAGCAGTTTCATATTCCTGCTTTTGGTCGTATCCCAGATTCCATGTCCTCACTGCTAAGATGACAACCATGTTGAGGTGACCAACTTTCAAAATTTCCTATTTAAATCCCTCCATTTTATTTAAATAAATGTGGAGAAAACAGAACTTGAACCTAGTTACGGTTACCTATGGAAAATTAATGACTGAAAAATTGAGCAGTAAGTAATGAAAATTTTGTCTAAACTTAGGTGTTCTCAGCACAAGCCCAGGTTTGCAAAATCAGCATTTTATAATAAAAATAAAAAAAGCTACTGGCAAATTTACATGTGGCTTTCTCCATTGTATTACCATCACTCACCTCTACATTCTGCTGGAGTTGAATCAGGTCCAGAATCAGCATACGAATAGCTGGGATTAGCATGAAGACTTTATGGAAAGAAAAGAAAAATGAAAGAGGAAAAAAAAAGAAAAAACTTATTGCTGTATTTATAAATCCTCCACAGGTTCCATGCCAACAGATTCAACTGGGCCTCCAGGAAAGCCAGTTATTTTTCAATCTGGGAAATGCCTTTCCATAGCGAAAGTCCTGATACAGTCTTCATGCAAAATTGCTGTAAAAAAACCCCCTCAAAAACCAAAAAACCAAACCCAAAACCCACAAAAAAGGACCCCAAAACATGATGGGGGATAAGTGGGAGACTATATTGCTGTGTGGTAGATGTTCAGGTACCATATTTCGTCATCTGCCTTCCTTGAGTGCAGTTTCATAATGAGTGTTAACAGGCCAGCTTTAAACACTAAGGAGTACATTTGCAGTGTAATGTGTAGAGATTTGACTGGACAATTTCCCATTAACACTAATGCGTGCTGCATGGTTAAATCCCTAAACACCACGTCGAAAATTTAGTTTCAAAAGTGCCCATTACATTTGGGTGTTGGATGTTTTTTAAACAGTTGTTAGTCTATTAAACATTCATTGCTCTCACACTAGTCTAGTTCTAGAACTAAAAACTAGTTCTGTATTCATTTAGTCAGTTAATCACAAGATACATTTTGCAACAAGTTCACATACTAATGGAATTTTTAAAATGAATCTTTAGAGCTGGCACTGATTAACGTCTTCATAACACCTCATCTAAAGATCTACTAAAATGCTAAAAGCATCAGATAAATCTATAATCTAATTAAAAATTTCCTTAAAAAAGGGCAATGCTTTTTTTTTTTTACAAACACAATAGATACTAACTTTAACATGATTTTTTTACGATTTTTATACCATTAAAGACAAAGTGAGTGAATGCATATTTGTATTTGTTGTTTGTTTGTTTTTTATTTTCCCTACTTAGACATTCAAAGCATTAACAGGAAAAAATCTCAAAGACTTTCACATATGTGAATGCACATAAAACCAGGTAGAATACAGAAGTAAAAACTGAAGCATCAAGCAAGATAATGATTATAGCAAGTTCTGAGAGACAGCAATGTAAGCATTAAAAAACAAAATATGAGAGCAAGTTGGTTCCTTACTTACCACACTATCTGACTTGTAAATCATGAGATCTTAAATGAAATGTAGCATAATCTGTGCATGAATGGGATAATGTAATTGTAATATGAAAAGGCTCACAGCATTGGATCAGTCTTTCTGCTAATTACATTTGTTAAGGAAAACAAAGAAGAGTTATCTGGGTGTATACGGGGGGAGGGGAGATGAGCAACAGAAATTCTCAAATGCATTTTGTAAACTGATATGAAATGCCGTCTATAGACAATGGGTGAGTTTAAATTCATATTGTGTGGCTGAGATTTGTAAGTGGACATGAACGAACTGGGTCCCCTTGATTTACAACAGTTTGATCATTCTTAGTGGCTTTCAGAAGTGGAAGCTTGCCATTACAGACAAGCATTTAATTCTTCAAAAAGCCCAATTTCTTCTTACGAGCCAATAAAGTACTTCCTCTTGCAACAGCAGGTAAGTACTGAAGGTATCCTTAAAAACCTAACCCCAATGTGCTAAAGACAATTTACAATCTTTAAACTACATACAATACCACTTCCTCCCTGGTACCAGGATGTTGTAAAATGTCTAATTAGTCCTGATAATAGTGCTGACACCTCCACAGCACATAAAAGAGGACTTTGAATTTACAAGAGAAAACTCTGAGTGTCCTAATTTTTGCCTTTAGTTAGACTGTAATACATAGTTCCATGAGACTGCAGATGAATATTCCATTAATTTGGCTGTTAACCAACAAATGAGGTATCAGTTTAGGTACCAAGTAGATATGTGAGGCTTTTTTAAAAGCAATATTGCAATATTTTGAATTGATTTTTAATGCACACTGTCTCATGGATTATTTAACTCTCTAATGATGTAGAAAGAAATATTAAAGCCAATATTTTAAATGTCAGGTAAATGATCCAGTTTAAGGCAAAAAAGAGGACTTTTCTGTTGATTTTCTTGTGAAGGTACCAATAAATGCCTAGATTTTGGAAATTCATTTTGTGATATTTAGATTTTATATTGGTGCAATAATTGTGCACAGTAGGGTACTCCACCTAGCTATGAAATTCATTTAAAAATGAAATAAGAGGCATGATAAAAAATACAGAAAAGTCGGTTGCCCCAAAGGAAATATAAATAATTTTGAAAGTAAAAATGTTTCTGTGGCAACATGAACTTTAATAAGTCAAAATTTGCAATACTAGTAAGCTATACCCCAATGACAGGTAAATGCATGTGTCTGAATAAGAGGAACAGTAGAAATCATAGTCATAGAGCTGTCTTAATGAAATCAGAGGAAGAGAGCAATGCATGTGTGAGCACTTAATAAAAATCACCATCTAGCTCACAATGTGTAACAGAAGCCCTAAAACAAGGGGAAATCTGCATTGTGATACATAAGGAACTTAGCATGTCATTTGACATGAGTACTTGCCTTAACCATTATCTATTCCAAACAGGACAAAGAGAGGGGGCAGCCTGCCAGGTCCTCCTTTTTTTGTGTCAGCACCTGTGGAAATGGCAAGGAGTTGGTTGCTGCCCTCCTCTAATTCCCTTTCCAAACAGGAGCTTCAGGGAAGCTCTTTACACATCTCACTGTAATGAACACAAGACAGACAAGATAGTAAAGCTTCTGGTGAAGCTATCCACCACTGGAGAAGTACAAAGAATATGTAGAGTCTATCAAAAGCTATCTGAAGTTGAGGAACAGAAGTAAAATAACCTGCCTCTTCTGTAGAAAGTGGACAGACATTTGGGAAACAGAATATCTGCCCTGTAAGTAGGAAATAAAAACACCCAACAATTTTGATTTAAAATTCAGTGGATCTACATAATAATTCCATGTTAAATTGTGACGTTCTCTTACATAAAAAAAATAACCAGAATACTTTATCAGAAAATATTTGTCTTGCCTTCTTTGGAAATGTCAACTCAGCACTCAAACAAAAGAAATTGTGGCCCTCTGGCCAACCTCTACAATTAGGGTGTTGCATCCATATGGATTTAAGGGTTCTGCACAGCAGTTCACTACCCACTCTATCCCAAAAGGAACTTCTGCCAACTGTGTGAGAAAACTGCACTACAATATTAAAAGATGGAAGAAAGCACAGGATGCTGCATAGCAGGGAATCATGCCCATCTTTACCTCAGTTACAGCTATTCTCCATGTGTGTATTCGTACCTTGACCTACAGAGATTTCAAAGTAAAGCTTAAGGTCATAGAAGTAACCAGTTTCTTTACTATTGATACAGGCAGATGTCTTCAACATGAGTTCTCTCCAACTACGGACTGATAAAGCCCAGTCCAGACTAGTAGGAGTATTAAAAACTGAATGTAGCTGGCCTTATATTTCAGTGTACATATTCCTGCCTGGGTAACACTTCCTTTACAATTGTTGTTCCAGAAATTAGGAAAAATATTTGGGCTTTTAATAACTGAAACCCACACTTTTCTAGTCTATAAGACTTAATTAAAAATTTAGAAAGCTTATAATGATCACCTATTCATTTCACTGGAGAATGCTGGAAAAGAGACAGGAGAGGATTAAATATAAATAAATTACAATAACAACAAAACCTATTCCAAGTATGATGACTGTGTTCATGGCTAACACCAGAATTCCAGTATGCATTATATTCTACAAGGATGAATATATAACCTTCTCCATCCCATATTACCAGACACATGATGCACTTTAATACTAATCTGTGCTTTGTTTATATCTGGAGAAACCTCCGTAGTGGTGGTAAGCCTAGTTTAAAAGGACATTGCCCAACTAGTGGGCTCAAAGAATTAAAATAGAAATAATCAAAGAGAAAGCTTCAAACATGATGAGAGACTGACTAGAACAGAAGTGCTTCCTTTGGACATGAGAAGACTTGGCAAGGCCTGAAAGAAGTACAGAAAGGTAAAGAATGGTATAGAAAGGTTTTTTTGAGAATGGCTGCATTGCCTATGTTGTTATAGAATAGCATTAAATGAAAATAAAAAAAGTGAGGAACATGGTTAAAAAGAGGGTTTTTTTATCCCACATCACATTACTGAAGTCACCAACATCAAAACCTGAAGATTAAAAATATATTTCCCAAAGCATTCGAAAGGATCATGAAATATGTGGAGCAATGACAGTTCACATTTCAGACGTAAAACTACAACTACTGAAGGCCAGAATGAGACCTATGTAAAGGCAAATCATTCTATTAAAAACTAAGTGATTCTAATGTATCATTGGACATTTGCACTTAAGACATATGAAGGAAGGCTTTAAAATGGAGCATTAATAATTCTTCAGCTGGGACTAGTGAGTAAAATTCTGGAAACTGCTTCATGAGATAGTCCAGCTAAAGATGTTCCCAGAGAGACAAACAAAAATTGCTAACAGTTTTAAAAACATGACCTACGAGAAAAGAATTGAGGCTGTTTAAGCTACAGAAGAGAAGCACAGAGGACATGACCATATTCTTCGATACATAAGTTATTGTAAAGAGGGTATTGCTCATCTGTGGTAGGCAGGATGAGCAGAAATGGGCTTGAATTGCTGCAAGAAATAAGAAAAGCTTTGACTGTATAGAAAGTTAAATGCTTGAATAAATTTCCAAGGAAGCTGCAGTGTTTCTTTCATCAGAAGTCTTGAAAATGGTTTAGGAAGTATTTGCAAGAGATGAGATAGCTGGAGTTATCTCAGGACTATCTCAAAACTTCTCTTATTTTGTACAATGTTATATATTCTGAATTTAAACAAAAAGGATAGTGCTTTATTTTAGAAATGTCAGCATTCTAGATCACATGACTAAAAACCTTATAGCTTATTTGTGCCCATGCCTATCCCATCCACTAACTATTGAGGCAAACAACTAGTACCCTCTCTACTTCTGCTACTTTAATTTACAATGTTGATTATATCTGAGTAATAGAAATGTTTATTCCAAACAGTTTTCAGACCAGGCAGACTGTTCAAAGAGACACAAAATAAGGCTATCTAGTTTTTTTCCCCTAAAGCTGCCTTTTCCACAGAGATGCGGTCTTAAATCAGCTACTGGTACCCAGCTTTTACTTTTAAATGAAGGTAGATTGTTAACAGACGTTCCAGAGGAAAACATCTAACAAAAGATAACTGTCTTTCTGCCTGGCTTTCAGCCCCAGCATTGCCAGAAACAGTCAGAACGGAAACCAGAGCTTTGGCCAAGGCGTCTACATGGGGCAAAATGAACAGGGTGGGTGGCAGAATATTCCAGCCCAGACCCAACTCTAATCTTCTAAACACTCTATTTAGAAGAATGAGTTCTGTAAAAGACTCATTCAAATGCACCTGGAATGAAAGTGCCACCACTGAGCAAATTTAAAATGAGAATCACACTTCATCTTCCTTGTCTCAGTAGAAGCATGCAGAATCCAGAAAACAACTTGCCTCCATACTCCTCTTTCTTCTCTCGTACTTAAATGCACAGTTTAGAATACAGTCCCAGACAGTCTCAAACCATAATGATTTTGTTTAGCAAAAGTAGTAAGTAAAGTGAATTTCATGAGGCCTCTATAATTATGTCTGAATCAGTTAACCAACCACAGGTTTTGTTCAATAAAGATACGTAAGCCATAAGCTCTGTTTTTCTCTTTCACATTCTTTTAGATGTGGATGAACCAGTTTGTCTGTCATTGGTGAAAGGATACAGGCATTGTTTGCTCTAATACCCTGACAGTATTCCCTGAGAGACTGGCCTTTTTCACTCTTTTCTTCTTCCTCAAGAACTGAAGTCTCATTTCTCATAAGAGAGATCAAGAGGGCAGACACAGTTATCTCTCAGGTGCTATAGCTCATCATTGTATAGTTCTCTGCAGAGACTTAAGGTTAGTTATCATAGCCAGAAAGAAATAAGAAGACATTTCGCTCAGAGCAAAGTGCAATCTGCAAACAAGCTGTTTTCTGCTTATCTTAAGTTTCTATGTGGTCTCACATCTCATTCAGCTTGCCATCCAGAGCACAAAGCTTTTCAGCAGTTTAAAGCAATGTACTGGCAGTATACTAAAGAAATAGACATATTTATTTGATTTTGGTGCTGGCAATTTTTTCATTTTGCTTTGCATTTACATCTAGGTGATGTTGTTAACTCCTTCAGCTAGGGATTTTATTCTACTATCTAAATAAAAATACAACAAACATATTCTTATCTCTTTTTAGACAGACACTATATCCAGAATTTTCTAAGAGGTTTAAAGGAAAGAAGATGACAAAAGGGCAGCTAATAACAGACTTTTCTCCCTACAGACAAGGAGAAGGGACACCTCACTCCCAAGGCAGATGAGCCCTGAAGCAGGTTGGAAGCCCATTTCACAGATATTACATGCTGAGCAGTAAGCCATCAGGTATGGTACACTTGGTACCAGAATATTTCTAACCTTTTTCATATATTAGCCTCCTAAAAGTATTAAGGAAAATACACTTTATCCACACCTTAGAGCACTCTTCTGCTGTCAAAATACACTCACTTTCTCTGTTGTGGGTGGGTTTTTTGTTTGGGATTTTTTCTTTTATTTTTAGCCACTGACCTCACCCATATAGGTGAGGGCCATCCTCACTTCCTTTGCTGTCCTGACAGGGGCCTCTGTGGGCATTCTCCAAGGAAGGAGCGAAACATGGTTTTAACTCTCAAGCTAGGGGAGTAAGGAGCTTTGTTTTTTCTTCCTTTTTCTTTTTCCTCCCTTGTTGGGTAAGTACTCTGCTTCCTAGGGTGTTATATAAGAAATTAGTCACATTTTCATGTGTAGCAGCCACACATTTTTTTTCTGAGGCAGTCTATATTAATATGTATGTTAGCCATGGTCTGAATGGAATCTCCCGCTGGATCAACCCTGACATCCGCTCGTTTCTGAACTGTGTTGCTGCTGCACAACTGATTAGGACAGGATACTTTTAAATATGCCAAAAAGCAGAGCAGGAGGCACCGAGAAGGATTTAGAACAACAAAAATTATCTGGAAAATGAGTACAGGACCTTCCTAGGGTTCCCCCAATAAAGGCTGACTTTTGATTTATTGTGGGTGTTTTGTTTATTGTTTGTTGGTTTGGGTTTTTTGGACCAGCTAACTTACATCAGGAAGTAATGTCCTAATTTCTGAAGGAGTCCTTTAGACTGCTTAGAAACTCTCAGCTTCGTGATTCACTTGATCATTACACAAAGGTGGTTTCAATACCCTTACGTTTCTCATTGTTTTGCATGTGGCTATCCATTACAGCAGAAGAAATTACAAAACTCCTAAAAGACATTATCATTTTTATATCTAGTAAACCTGATGAGTTTTCTATGAGCAGGATGCATGAAAAGATGCATAAGACAACTGGCTTACAGGAAAGAAATAAAAATGTGGAGAAGCAGGAGAGGACAAAGAAAGGTGAGGATATTTCACACACTAATATAAAAATGAAGGTAGAAGTGCTATTTTTGTTTATGGAGGCTACAGCTCCCCTCTGAGCTCGTTAATGATTTATTGCATATTATAGGATTAAAACCAAGTAATGGGTACATCAGCAAGCCTGAGCAGCTAGCCAAATTTCTGACTCAATCAGTCAGCATTTGAGAAAGCCTCCTCTCTTTGAAAACTCTCTATTCTTTTCTCAGAAAAAAAATCCACAACTCTTTTCCTGCACAGTACTAACTTCCAGCTGTAAATAGTGAGGTACCACAGAGCCTGCACCTAAAAAGCACAGACTCCAGCCAGCAGCCTTGGCTGTAGCAAGCCTGTGCTCTGCAGGGCCAAGAGAAAGGTGCTTGAGGTTGGCTTTGGTTACTGGAGACCAACAGAGCTGATGACAGTTGGGGCAATAATGGAAATAAGTATTCATTGTTGAAAGTTCTGTAATTTAAATAATACTCAGACGGGCCTTTGTTCATAATTTAAATGCTTAAAATTAGAGGTATATGCGTCACTAATGTTCCCACTAGCATCAAGAGGGCATTTGTCAAAGGCTTCAGTGGGAACCATTATTATCCCGTAATGATTTTACCATTACAAGACTTACCTATTTTACTATTGCAAATCATAACCCACAATCAAATCAACAAAATGTTACAAAATCAAGGTGTAGGAGCTCAGGAAGTCTTGGCAATCACCGCTTTTGTCTGCCGGAAATGAAGTGCCCTTCTCTGGTTTCTGTTTCTGCTGTTATGAGTCAGATTGTATTGCAGTACGTTCTGTTAAATCAATCACACTGTAAAATACATTAACACTACTCACTCCAAAAATGTTGGTTTTCATGCAATTTTAGGATGACAATGACACAAAGCAATCAAAGCAAAACCACTGACATATACAGCTAATGCGAGTATGTAGTCCTGCAGAGTTATAGCTCAAATGGTACTTGCACATTCCATTGTATTTTTCCTCCTACATCATACCCATTACAATGGCACCAATGACAAAGAGCAACATTACTAGGATCTATCAGCAGCTCAAACCTTCTCAAAGGAGGAAACCTACTAGTGCATATTTAATATTTAGTTTCTAATTACTCTCTTAATTTGTGACTCTATTGTCACATGTGATTTTATGATACTTGCAAAAATCAAAGAAAGCATGTTTTGTTGTTCCAGTAAAAATGGTGAGGTATGGTGTCCAGAATATGTCTTCTTCAGAAAAGGCGGGTGTTTCTCAGAAAATCTTTCAGTTGAGTCCAGAACAAGAAATAGAAGTTGGTACTCAAGATTTCAGTTCTCCAGTGTTTCTGGAAGAGAGACAGGAGTGTATGAAATTTGAATATAGCTGCATTAGTTCTCTCTCTACCCCATTGAAAAACAAGAAGTTTGTAGGTTATTATCATATAGAGTTCTCGAGGTACAACTAATCATTCATCATGTACTTGTTCTGATAATCAATTACTCAGTGCTATGCAGCAGCTTATCAAAACCCTTACTGTGTGTTGTAATGCGCTTGTTATACATCTGGTTGCAATATGGCCAAAAAGACAGAGAACTTCTATTTTGTAAAGTAGAAGAAAAAGTTAATATACTCGAAACCTGGGCCTGCATGTCTGGAAACTCAGTAGAACACATAAAAATTTTTTAAAAAGGCAAAAGCAAACATACATGAACAAATGGAAAGTTTAATTAACACCAGAAAGTAAAGATGGATTCTGCACATTTTTCAGGATCAAGTGACCTGGAAAAAAAGAGATAAAACCTTAAATGGTTATAAAGTGTTTACAGTCCAAATGAGAAAAAAATAAAGTTCAAATAACAAATTAAGTAATTAAAATTGGGAAATGAACTTCAAAAAATATCTTAAAACAGAAACTCTGGAAATTATATGCATGATGATATTTGACATTTTATTTACACAAAGACACATAATTTTCTCCTCATCAATTTATATTTCTTCCTCTTTTACAGTCATTTAGCTGCTATGTTATCTCAGACATCGTAAGTGTTTTTTCCACCTTTGGTCATCAGTATTTGCATGGCCATGGCTCCAGACACCTATAGGATGCCCATATTTGAGATAAAGTATCTACAAAAGACAAGAGAAACTACTGGTTCACAGAGGCAACAATCTAAAACTTTCATCCAGCAAAGACACTCTCTTTTCAGAAGAAAATGACAGGTGAAAAAGGCTACTCACAACTGAAGCTACATGACTTTATTTTGTAGGGGCGTTACAGACCTTCCTCTGCCTGTTTTGAATAGCTTTCGAACACGGATTATGTATGTATGTCAGTAAAACACTTCCTCCTCCAGGTAACTCTGTCTTTGGACTAGCATGCATGTTCCCACAGGAGAAAGTTTTCATGTTTCCATCCTTGTACCACCGTGAAATTGCTTGGATGGTATGGTTCCCATACCAATTCCAGAACTTCTAAATTTCCCTGAGTTTCTGAAAATTGTGTACCCCAAATTGTAAGACTGAAAGCGAATCAGTACAATTTCTTTCTCATAGCTACAGAGCAAAGTTACTCACTTCAGTTTTCCCCTATTCGGGCAATTCAGGGCACCATGAGTCATTATTCTCTCTTGCCAACTACTGTTCCAAAGCACACATCTCCATAAGGGGAAATTAAATACTTCTACAAACTTATCTTTCAAGACCCAAGAGAACTGTCTCACTGAGAGAGCTTCTTGACATGACACAAAGAAAAACCCTCAACATAATCACTGCGGAGCAATCCGAAAATGTAATCATATTCTAGACCTGTCACTTCTGGTTTTGAGACAGACAAGTACATTTCTGACGTTTAGGGCCTGTTACTGCTGCCACTGAAGTTACAAACAAACTCTCATTTGGCTTAAACAGGCACTGACTGACTATTATGCTACAGATCAGAGCTATTGTAAAAGAGCAAGGAGGACAGATATACACATAGGTGAGCTGCTGCTCTTCTTCAGCTGTTCGACAAGCTATATTGTGTGGTTTCATAAAACAGAGAGAGACAAGCAGTAATAGGATCCTTGTGAGAGGAACCAAATTAAATTTTCCTAAGATTATTTTACCTTCCTTATTTCCCCTAGATAAATAAATAAACAAAACAAGCAGAACAAGACAAGCTTATTCTAGTGCTTGACTAATTAACAGTACTAATTAGAATTTAATGGCAATGATAATCATATCCTTCTGAGTCTATTGAGGTTGCCACATCAGACGGATTGCAATGTTCCCCCTCCCTCTATGAACTTAAATCAGTATCACTTCAAACCTAACAGAGTCGTTTCATGAAAAGTGATCAGAGAGCCACCTTCCATTTCTGTGCTAAACTGAGAAATTCAAAAGCCTTTTGAGTGGTGGGAGGAGAAAGGATAAAGCACCACTTTGAGTAATGAAATCAGTAAATGAAGCTCCTTACTGTCCCATATAAGCATCATTTTTAGGTTTTCATTTGAAGTAGTCAAATATAAACGATCCCCGAGCTAATATTCACAGCCTCCATGCAACTAGAATGTTTCTAATAAAAACACAGAAATACAGAATAATTAAGTTAGTGAGGACCTTCATATTCCAGTTTACCATTCCAAGTAGGGCTATCAAGAAAAGTTTACTCATGGCTTTGTCTAGCTAAACATTGAATATCACCAGGGATGGGGATCCCACCCTCCGGATACATGTTCCAGTGTTTGATCACCTTCATGAGGAAAAAACTTTTTTCTTATATCAAATAAGAATCTCATTGCAACTTGTGCTACTCAGCCAGGGAAAGGCATCAGACACCCCCCTTTAGCTCAAAGACTGGATGGCAGCACCCTCTCACTGGAGTCTTATATGGATTGAGACCTTGCCCTGGTTTTGGTTGGGATAATTTTCCTCCTAGTAGCTGGTGCAGTGCTACATTTTGGATTTAGTGTGAGAATAATGCTGGTAACACATGGATGTTTTAGTTGTTGCTAAGTAATGCTTATCCTGATTAAGGACTTCTCAGTCTCCCATGCTTTGCCAGTGAGGAGGGGCACCAGAAGCCAGGAGGGAGCAGAGACAGGACACCTGACCCAAACGAGCCAAAGGAGTATTTCATACCTTGTCATGCCCAGTATATACACTGGG
>JANHGB010071167.1:0-14024 GCA_026283785.1 Coracopsis vasa
ATTCTCATCCTAAATCCAAAACACAGCACTGTACCAGCTACTAGGAAGAAAATTACTCTATCCCAGCCGAAACCAGGATGCCTATCTAGGAAAATGTTTTGCTTTTCCTAAAACTTGGGGTTTTTTAGCCTTTTGCTGAAAACTGTTTATTCCCGTGCCTTGCAAACAGAACTTTGCTAAGCTATTGCAGAAGATTAATTCTGTAATACCGTGACTGTATTTGGTAAAGACTAAGATACAGGAGATTAACTGTGTGCTCTCTTTTGAATAGTGTGTTGCTGCATTTGCTGTGTCTGCTGTGGCCTCACAGTGGGAACGTACAGGGAAGCCATTCAAACCATTGCTTGGAGAGACGTATGAATTGATCAGGTAAAAGACAGAAGATGCACTGAAGAGTCATATTGAGTGTACCTGATGTCTTATTAGACTTGTCAGGTCCTTGCAGAATGCTCTTTAGCTTGCAGGATTCCACCCATTCTGCTAGTAGCTGCTGGAGTTGCTTGCATTACATGTTGGTGTTCAGCAATATACCTTCCAATGGAGGAAGACTACTTAACTTTTCAACTCATATCTGGCAAATGAAATTTGTCAGGCTTAAAAGCAAGTTTTATTTACAAAGATGACTTTTTTTCTCTGAAACCATCCGGATGAAAAGATGCATGGTACATAAGGAAGGTGTTACAATTGTAATATTCATTATATGAGTGCCCAGAATACAAATGGGCGATTTTAGTCTATTAATGTGCAGCTGCACTTAAGGTAAATTTTTTCTCTCAGGTAAGGTTTTAGCCTATGTTTGTGTGAAAGTTTAAGAAAGAGGTCACTATCAAAAGTAAACATGGTGGCTGATCAGATTTGGTAATCCTTGTTACCTTTTTACATTAGCATAGAACCACAGAATGGTTTGGGTTGGAAGGGACCTCAAGGATCATCCAGTTCCAATAGCCCTGCCATCAGCAGGGACACCTTCCACTAGACCGTGTTGCTCAAAGCCTCGTCCAGTCTGTCCTCAGTTATTTAGAATGAGGATGTTCTGTGTACTAGTTGATCTTTTTGTTTTATCCTAGGGTTGTAACTAACTCTTGCACTGAGTACAACAACTATGCATGGGCCCAACCATCTGTTTCACCCTGGGGAAAATAGCTGCAGCTTCACTACACTGATTACATAGATCTGTGCTTTTGGTTATCTTTATTTTGCAGAGATGATCTTGGATTTAGACTTCTCTCAGAGCAAGTTAGCCATCATCCACCAATCAGTGCTTTCTATGCTGAAGGTTTAAATAATGATTTTGTGTTTCATGGATCAATTTATCCTAAACTCAAATTCTGGGGCAAGAGCGTGGAAGCAGAACCAAAAGGCACAATGACTTTGGAACTTCTTGAGTAAGTTGATAAGTAATAATTGCAGAGGCACAGTGGCCACATTCATGATGATTAGTGTGCATTTGAGTCTCATGAACTTTTTTAACACCCACATACTAATGTTTGATGGCATATCACTTTGCGGGGAGGAGTGTATGAGAAGATGAAAAGAACTGCCATTGTGTCTCCTAATACACTGCATAGTAATAGTAGTAGTAGTTAGGGCTTGTGTCTGTATGTTCTACAGATTCCTGGAGATCAGTCCTACTAAGACTAGCATGTTTGAGTCCTGTTTATGTCATTCAGTGCTAACAGTGACTGCACTGAAGTGGCCATTTTAAGGAATTGATAATATCTGTTGCAATAGGATAATAAATTTCTTGGGTTTCCTGACTTACTACCACGTCCATTTCAAGACTTGGTGCAATTTATAGATGATGGCTGGTTGCAAGAGCGACATCCAGTACAAAGATGCAGTATTTCAGTTTTTATTTCCCTCCTTTAGACACAATGAAGCCTACACGTGGACAAATCCTACATGCTGTGTGCATAACATTATTGTGGGCAAACTTTGGATTGAGCAGTATGGAAACGTAGAAATAACAAACCATAAGTAAGTTAAGAGTGTGAGTGCTTTCACTTGCTATAAGTTGAAAAAGAAAAGCATTTGGAAGTAATTAATGCCCTCTTGTTCTGCCTTAGAACTGGTGAGAAATGTATACTGAGCTTTAAACCCTGTGGCCTCTTTGGGAAGGAGTTGCACAAAGTTGAAGGCTACATTCAGGACAAAAGGTAACAGCTTCATTTCTAATAGGGAACAAATGGCTGTCCTCTGTTTCTGATGGGAGCTTTAGAACTGAATGCCTTTTAACAGAGTCTGTCAAAGGCATGAACCTGCAACAGCAAGGGTATGAATTGTGCAACATCAATAATGGAGTTTTAAGAATTGCTCTCAAAAGTTCTCCTTTCAGATGTTTTTGCCTGAAATGATGAAATAAATCTCTTTAAGCTCCTTTGTAAACTTAATCTTTTTTTTTTAACAGCAAAAAGAAGCTTTGTGCGCTGTATGGGAAGTGGACTGAGTGTTTGTACAGTGTTGACACAGCTACATTTGATGCTTACAAAAAAATTGACAAGAAAAATACAGAAGAGAAGAAAAGCGGTAAACAGGTATTAATCACATAAAGCATCTCAAAAGCGTAATAATTTTTAGTAGCATTTTAGAGCATTAAGATTTATTTTACTTACTCTTTCCGAATAGGATACAAAACATATTGGATGAGTACCAGCATTAAGGGATGAAATACTTTCTTTTTCAAGGATTTGTATTCAAACTATCCAAACCTTGGAGTGATCTAAATAGTGGCTGGTTCATTACCAGCATCTTTCTCTCAAGTCGCATGGAGGGAATAGCATATCCATTAGTTGGACCATGGTTCTGATCATATATGATAGCACTGATAGTCTAATAGGAGGATTTTGACCTCTAGAGGCAGGATAGTCTAGTTTCTCATCTTGATAGAAGATTGTGTTGTGCAGCTTTCAGAATAAATACAGAAAATCCTTGTAAAAGAAAAACAAACCCAAACCCTCATTCTTAATTCCTCTAGATTTCTGGTCAGCAGTATGCTTTTTGTTTAAGGTGAATGGTCATGTGACAACATACAGCTTGATGAATAACACTCACATAACAGCTTTAAACAGGGAGTGCTACCCTTTGAGTGGTGCCAGATTTTTTTGTTGGTTTGGGTGTTGGTAGTTTTTTTTCTTAAGAAAGAGAGAGAGAACTCTGAAAGCAGTTGTTTCTGTGCAGGTTCAGATTGTTGCTGTACCTGAGATTGCACCAGTGCTTGTCATCAGGAGAGCACTAAAGCACTGGGGATTACTGCTTCTCTTCGAGTCTGACCCTGTGAGCTCTAGGGAGAAGGAGCAGAGAAAAACACACCCTGTGTCTTTGTTCAGCTACTACTTTGCATTTCCCAGCAATGCTTAAGACTATTACTTCAAAATGAAGCTCAAGCTGCAGTGTTGCTCTGACACACTCCAGAAAAGCAGGCTTTTCCTACTCATTTAACAGAACTATTTCTGTGTAGAAAACTGAAAGCTTTGTAATGCACACTACGAATCAGGCAGTCTGCTGAATGTGTATTCCCACTGCCCCCTTGTGTTTGAGGAGTTGATATTGTTTATGGGTTTTGAGCATCTACGTGAGCCAAGTTTCTTGTATCATGTCTGGATGTGGTTTGTCCCTTCATAGTAGTGAAAGATTCATTCAAGCATGCAAGTACCTGGTCTTTGAAACTTCTCTTAATTAGAATTTTCAGATTTATTTAGTTATATTCCAACTATTGTTCCATGCTGCATTGCTACGAATGAGGAATCGCTTCTGTTTCCCTTTAGGGGACCTGCTTCAATGTGAGTCTTTCTGCAAATTGCACCGGATTTTCCCCCGAATCTCTCTGATTATTTTTTTTTTAATGAGGATAAAGTTTAAGGAAAAGTAATTTTGCAAGAAGCAAGGCAAACCCTCATGCATGCAGAGGTGACATTTTACCAACATCAGAAAAGTTATAGAGCTGGGGTTAGACCAGGGTGATTCTGTTCTGAATGAACTAGAGCCTATTTTAAATCAAGATAAAGCACTTTGTGCAGAATTTCCAGTGCAAGTATATGGAAGAGCATCATGTAAAGCAACAGCACCTGCTCGCATTTACAGACACCAGAAGTCTTGCTTTGGCACAGTCTATTACTACCCTCCTAGCAATATTCTGAGAGCACGTGAAAATACACTTTTTAACTAATTCTCTGTAATTCTTACAACATCACGTATCTGCCAGGGCGCAAATGGCAGTGCGTGTTGTAGAGTTTCTGTGGAAGTTGGTTTGGAGTTGGACAGTCTGGTATTGAAGTGTCTTTGTTTTGATATAAGGATACCTTACTCATCTGTTCTGCTTCAAATTCCTGACTTCTGCAAGATTGATTGGTGTCCTTTGAAGGACAGAATGTCAGATTGCAAGCACAATTGAGATATAGTTGGCTAAAACCCTTGTTTATCTTCCTAATAGCTGGGGCACTGAACCTGGTCTGCATGTTGTTCTGATTACTTTGCAAACTGTTCACTGTTAAAAGCACTGTATCCAAGTGCTCCACAGTGAAACAGAATCCTTAATTTTCTCAGAGGCGTGACACATGAGTCATCTGAGAGGACAGTTGAGTCTAGTTTGGGTACTGGGTTTTTTTTTGCACTAAAACATTGATCTGTATTATCTGACGCAACCACCAGAAAGCAAAGCTTGTTAGCTGCAGGATTAAAGCTGTTGGCATGTAGCCAATGTATTTAAAGTATTAGTTGCCTTTATGTTCAGCTTTAATCTCCAGTGCTGGTTTTAATCCAGTTAGGTTTTAATCTCTTAAAACATGCTGCTGGTTTTAGCTGTGATAGTGACACCAAGTTTTCTTGGTAGGGCCACATTCATGTCAAGCTGGCTTTAGTTCAGTATTGTCACGTAGCTTGTGTCGCAGAATTGGTGTCAGCAGCATTGGACCCCACCTGCTTTAAAGCTGTGCATAAAATGGGTGATGCTTTAGAACTAGCTCAGGTCACATCTACACCAGTTGTTCTCTACTGCCCTAGTAACCCTGGGTGAAGATTTTCCCCTTTCTGGGAAAAGTATTTCACAGTGCTGTGGCTGCTGCTGCCTCAGGCCGTATGTGTCAGCCTTCATAGCATACCCTTCCCAGAAGAAGTAGCTAATCTAGGATATTCATTTAATGTTTGCAGTTTGCCATTGTAGTAGTGTAGTGGTGAATGGAAAGAAAGGTTCCTCTGAGCAGAGAGCACTAGCATAGGACTTTGTTGTGTACAAGCTAAAGACAGCTTTTGCATCATGTGCTGGTGTTTCTTTGATGTGGAAGGATGAGGAATGTGACTTCTGTTCTTAAACTTTAATGAAACAATAGTGGAGCTAAATACCAGGCATGGGAATGCTTTTGTTTGAGGAAACAGGGCATCTCTGTGGTAGAAAAATACACATTTCTTAAAGCTTGGAACATCCAGGTTATATATAAGAGATGTTGATGCAAGAAACTGTTGATAGTCTTCCACTGGGAGGGAACTGGGAGTACGTATACTATGTTAATGCTGCTATCCTTCTTGACAAGCATTTAGAAAAGTCTTTTGTGGCTGAAATTACCTACTTTTGGTCAAGGAAATAATTTTATATAAGTTCCAGTGTTGGAATGAATGGGTCTAAACGGTTTATGATTCATATAACTCCTCCTCTTCTCTTTGTGTGCTGCTTTCAGGTGGGCAATACTGAGGAACCAGATGAGATGCCATTGCCAGATTCAGAGAGTGTGTATGTTATTCCTGGAAGTATTTTGCTGTGGAAGATAACTCCAAGACCTCCAAATTCAGCCCAGGTCAGCTATGCTTCTGCTCATTGAAAGTGTGTGCTGTCCTGTTATCCTCTGTCTTCAACACAAAGCAAATCCCTTTGTTGTCTTTTCATTAACAAGTCTGGATTTGCCTGTTTATTGCAACAAAGTTTCCCACTACAACTGTAACTCTATAATGTGGGGTTGGATGGACAGACGTTTCCTAGGAGATGCTTGCAAAGCCTGCATAGCTTGAGTTGGTGCATGCAGGGCTGTGGAGCTGGAGAGCCAGTGGGCAGAACAGAAGGGTATGTGTGCAATTGGAAAGACCAAGAACTGCAACACAGGTGCCTTCAGTGAGTTTATCAAGGAGGAAATCTCTCTACAGAGATAGGGAAAATACCAGTAGGACTGGAAAAAGAAGATAAGAGAGAAATAGTGCACTGAGTAATTGGATGCTTGCCTGCTTAAACAGAACCACCGCAGATCACCTACACTCTGCCTGACGGTGCATTTTTGCTGGTGTCTTGAGTGTTTCTATCTTGAGTGATTGAACAATAAAAAAACCACTTAGCTGCTGTCCAAAAACATCATAAAAACTTAAACATAGTAAAATCTTGTGTCCGACTAGCTGCTGGAGACAGTGTAAACTCACCTTTTATCTTTGTCTCTGAATTTCAGATGTATAATTTTACTAGCTTTGCTATGGCCTTGAATGAGCTGGACAAAGAAATGGAGAGTGTCATCCCCAAAACTGACTGTCGGCTACGACCAGATATCAGAGCCATGGAAAATGGAGAAATAGGTAACTTCAGTTATTGGCAAAGGTGTTTTTATTTTTTGCTAAAACTGAGGGACTATAAAAAAGTAAATTCCACAGTCAAGTTTTGAGATAAATTGTGAGTAAGTAGCTACCCATAAAGATATATTCCTCCATGCTGCAGACAGTAGCTCTTTAATACAATACAGCCTTCTGCAGGCTGTGGTATGCTTCTAGTGAAAGATGTGTCACCCACTTCTACTGGGGCTGCTTGGGATAGAGTTAATTTCCTTCATAGCAGCCCATATATGATGCTGTGTTACAGACTGGTGACCAAAGTAGCATTGATAACACATCAGTGTTTTGGTTATTGCTGAACAACATGTGCACAGTGTTAAGGCCACCTCTGTTTCTGGAGTTGGCAAGAGGCTGGCAGGGGACACAGCCAGGACAGCTGACCCAAACTGACCAAAGGGGGATATTCCATGCCATGTAACATCATGCTGAGCATTGTGTATGTCAGGGGAAGTAGCTGTGGCTTGGAGACTGGCTGCATATACAGTTCTGCTGGGGGAAGGTAGTAAGTGGTTGCCTTTGCATCACTTCCATCCTTGTTTTCGTTTCCCTTCACTTATAAAACTGTCTTTATGTCGACCTGTGAGGTTTTTTGGGGTTTTCTGCTTTTGCTCCTTGATTCTCTCCCTTAACCCACTGGGGTGAATGGGAGTGAATAAGTGGCTTATGGGCACTTAGTTGCTGGCCAAGAACTCACCACATCCCCTACTTGTTTATGTTCTTCCATATAAGCAAGAATCTTAAACTTCATGATGCTATGCTTTTTATTTAGCTTTAGGCCCTCTGCTGCCAAACACTGCCTGTCTATGCTCCATAGTAAGCCCTAGAATTAGAAGCTAGTCTGAGGAGACAAACTGAGCATCAAACCCAGCATTCGTGAACTTTTCAGTTTTCTGTTTCCATAAGCCTGATGCAAAAGGAGTATTTTGATGTGTCAATTCTGAGAGATGCACTCAAACTGTTTTAAGGGAATCTGTAAAACCAAAATACGCTTGATGCAAAATTATTCTTCAGTGAGAGTTGAACATTTCTGTTGTTTTAGAACAGTGAATCAGAAATACATTATGAAGCTTTCAGTGAGTAGAAATAGTGTGCTTTTTAAAAATGTCATGGAGACTGTTACTTGTAGATACCATAGAATGAAAAGTGTCTTTTAGTCTTCTGGCATTTGGTTCCTCTGGCCCTCTTTTTGCTTCTTTCTCTTTGGCGTTTTGCATATTAAAGCAGGGTGCTCAGCTTTGTAGACTAAAAGCATTGGGGCTCTTGCTTTCTCTGGATTGCTAAGTGATTGGGCTAAGTCATGAAACCTCTGATCCAGTTTCAGCTGTGTAGTAGGGCAACGGCTGTGACTGCTTCCGATAAACAGTCTGAGATCTGGCTATGAAAAAAGTGACGCAGGCGTAATACAGTACAACTGAACTGCGCAGTTTCTTCTCAGAAGCTGAAAACCACCTCTTTGAGGCTTTTAAAAGGCAGATCAGTGAATTCCCACAACCAGTCTCTCCTGCCTGTATGATTCTTTTGTGGCCATCACGATGGATGTAGTTGGTTCAGACATCCCCAGTAATATGTCCAAACTTGAAGTGCAAAAACTATGCAGTTATCAACAGACCATATTCCTTACGGCATAAAGTTTGTCTAGCAGACAGGCTGGTAATATGTAGTATGTTAAGAGCTGGCAGGGTAACTGGGAATGTCTTCCAAAAATGAACTTCCAAAAAGACTACTTATTTCTAAAATGTTAATGAAATGCTTTCTGAGGATTCAAAAAGGGAAGAAAGAGATCAGCCTTCACCTGATCTCCTTCTTAGTATGACTCAGACTTTCTCACCATCCTTTCTGCCAAACAGAAGCAACTGTTCTGCTTGGTTAGGACCATGAGCTGTGCTACCTTAGTGTGTTAAAAAATGAAGGATGCTGCAGAGTGACAGTTCTTGGTGGCTTGGAAATGAATATTCCAACCCCCTGTCGATCAGGAACTAGGCACTAGTAACAACTTATCCCAAGCCTTAAAAGAAGCAGGCGGCCAGGCTTCTGAAATAAATCCAGTATATCTTAAACAGTTTCCCTACTGAAATAAATTGTAGGTATGCCACCCCCCTAGCTCACATTTGGTGTCACATAAGCACGTTTTCAGGGCCCTCAGGTGATGGACAAATATGTAATTAGCAGTCTTAAAGACTGGAATTTCATTGACTGATCTTGTGCCACAGCTGGCCTGGCTTTGCTCTTAGACAGCCAGAAGCATTTGTGTGGTTTAAATGTACAATGTTTACTGCTTCCCTTATATGCTGGGTCAGATGGTAATGTCTGTCTCATATTATGCTTTAATGTCTTCTGTATTTTTATTTGTGTGTTCTTATTATTTCAAGACCTAGCTAGTGAAGAAAAGAAGAGGCTAGAAGAAAAACAAAGGACTGCCCGCAAAAATCGTTCCAAGTCAGAGGAAGACTGGAAAACGAGGTTAGTGTGTGCTTGCCTCTGTGTGTGTGTAAAGTTGTGTAAAGGTTCTGAACATTCAGGTTAACTGCCAGTCCATGCTGGTGATGTGCAGTGCTGTGTCAGCATGAAGAGCTGACATCATCAGGTTTGGTAGTGCCACTGTTCTATTTGCAGACTTGGTCCCTGCAGGCTATAGTGCTTCCAGAGAGAAGTGCCAGGTTTGGTCTCACTCCTTTCCCTCTCGCTGCTTGCACACACCCATATTCCAATTCAAATTGTGCTGTCTTTCCTGAGCACCTCTTGGTTCTGACACGAAGAGGTGTTGCCACCGATAGCTGCTTGTAAGGACTGTTGTTGCCGATTAATTTATAATCGCCTCAAATTTGCATGCTTGGCCAAAGAGAGGAGGAAATGCTTCCTCCAGTGAACGTGATAGCTTATTGCCCATGACTTCTCAGATCGGTTGCTTTGTGCTGGCAATACTGCATTCCCACTGCATATAGTTATTCTCAAAACTAGTGAAATGACTGTATCACCCAGCTATCAAAATTATGGTCTTCTTTCTGAATGGGTTACTAACTGCTAAAGTTAGAAGAGCTAAGGGAAAAGTTAGCTTACAAGGATGTTTGTTTTGTTTTTTACTACAAGATGAGAGGTGTCATGTGGGAACCCTTACACACATGCTAAGTAGAAACTGAAAACATGACCGAATGAGTCTAGTTTGACCGGGCAAGGTCTATTTAAAAGAATAGCTATAAATTGGTGGTCTCTCCGCAGGAAAAAATGGTAGGACTAAAGTCTCTGAAAGTAAGCAAGCTTCGTCTTTTCTCTATTAACTAGCTATTAATACACCCAGACACTGTGGATTAAATCTTTAAAATGCCTGTTTGTAACTATAAATCACTTTCTTCTTTTTTTCAAATGAAGTCACCCATCATCCCAGAGTCCCAGGTTTGGACATGTCTGCCTTTGTCTTTTTCCTGTGCCTGCTCTCCTGAAGTGTTTGGGTTTGTTTGCCCTGAGACTGGTGGAAAATAACATCTTTGTAATGCTTCCAAGTAAACGTGTTAAGTGCTGGACAGTCTTGCACCTCCTGCTTCCTTTCCTAAATTCAGAGTGCTTGTAGCTCTCGCCAAGTGTTTTCCTAGAAAAGGATAGTCATATTCTGTTCTTCCAGGTGCCTGATGTAGCTTAAGGTATAGCTCAAAGCACCTGAAGTTGGTATGGGAAATTGGGGAATTCCCAGGGGGCAACTCAGAGCGCAGTGGTTTTCAAGGTATATAATTAACGCAGAAACCATTCACAAGGTTCTTCAGTTGCTGTTGTGCGGGTACCGTAGACCTGCTCAGCACTGGTCTTGCAATATTCTTTGTTTTCCAGGATCTTTCTTTCAAAAGCTTTGGCAGAAAATTCCTAGTCTCTGATCTCGTTAGTGGGAATGCCAGGTGTGATTCCTCCAAAGGATGAACATAAAGCCTGTAAAGGAAGCATGCTTAGGGGGTGGGAAAATGCATACTGTGAAGGAGAATTCTCCTATTCCCAGATCAACTGTAGGTCTTATCTGCAGTGTAATATAAACTCTGGTGTGAACTAGTGCAGTTTCCTTGCTTCAGAAAAGCAGGGTTCTTACTCTGGCTGGTAGAGTTCCTTCCTTGTAGGACAGTTCTCCAAAGTGCCTAGTGATTTTCCTTAAATTATTTTGAATCCATTTAGGAGGGGGGGGTCATCTTGGTGTTTCTGAAGAAGTGATTCATATTGAACACTGAATGCTTTAGAGGCTGACCAGTAGTCTCAAGTCTCGAGTAAAGACAAGTTCAGTTCTGAAACTAGATTATCTGATTGGTCTGGCTTTCCTCCTGTGTCTCTCAGACTTCGTTGTTCCTATTGCTTTTCCCCGTTCTATTGAAGTAGGTGGTTGCTGGAGGAGGGGCACATTGACCTGACATGTGCAAGTGTTGAAGACACACTAGTGAGGTATTGGGTGGTAGAATGAATTCTTTAATCTGAGAGATGAGGTAACTTACAGCCCTGCCTCCCAGCAAATGCTTGGGTTTGTGCTCCAGTGTGAGCTGCTACTACCTGTGAACTAGACATATGCATGCATCTTGGAATAGCTGACTCATCTTGTGTGGAGATGATGCAGCAGTTAACCGTGGACAGTACTGGGATGAATGACTTCTTTTGACTTCAGTTCACTTAACCAGGACAGCAGAACTGCTGAAGTGTGCTGCAGCTGTTCAGATCACCACTGTGAAGATGGTACAAGGCATTTCTTGCGATACACATCTCAAGTCTTTTGAGCCAAGCAAGACTTGCCTGTTAGCTGCCCTGCTTTGTAACATAACTCTGCAATAACTGGTGGTCTTTATGCTGTTGCTTTTTGAAGAGATCAAGTCATATTTTGTCCAAATGTGCTTTAATTTCTGATCTGAAGCCTTATGGTACCCTAGAAGGGATGAGTTAAAATGGGCTGCCTTGCACATACATGATTTGAGTGTGTTTGCTGCAGTGAGGGATATGAAGGAAGTACTGGCTTTTGTGGCCAGTGAGGAGGAGAAAGGAAGCTGTGAAGCCTGTTAACCACAGAAACAGCTTCTAGCAAGCTGACTTGTGCCATAAATGCAGCTTAACAAAATACAGCAAGAAGTTAAAATGCTGGAGGTCTGGTACTGTGCAGTGTGTGCTTGTTGAGGCAGAAGCTTGAGTAACTGG
The DNA here is from genome assembly GCA_026283785.1 of Coracopsis vasa. Lineage (NCBI taxonomy): Eukaryota > Metazoa > Chordata > Aves > Psittaciformes > Psittacidae > Coracopsis > Coracopsis vasa. The sequence continues at coordinate 11,731 of JANHGB010071167.1, forward strand.
GCCCCAACAGAAAGTGGTGTTCAGTAACAGCTGCAGGAGTGCCAGAAACAGTGTAGGAGAGGAGGAAGAAGAACAAACTTCTGTGCCATGATGATTTGTTACTCCCTACTGGGGGATACATGCCAGTAGTGTGGCCTCATAAGTGAACCTTATTGTACAGATAGTCCTCCTTAGCAAAAGGCTGCAGGTGTAATCTGTGCGCCTCTATATTAGGTAAGAGGAGAGAGGGGAGGAAAAAAAGAAAGAAGGTGCTAAACTTCAGTACTTCTACCCACAATCATCTTAGCAAGTGCTTGCAAGTAACTTCCTACAAATGGAATCAGCTTTCTGGGCATTCAGATCAGGCTCCCAGCACTCATGGTGTAATGCAACACAGTGATGTTACAATAAACTGTTCCTGCAGCCTGCGGGTGATACTTCACCTATGCTGAGGGTAACAGGCACATTTATTCCAAGTGAAGTGCATTGCAAAACAAGGCCGTAAAAAACAAGGGGCAGTCTAGATCCCTGGGAAATAATGTTTTCCTGTTTTCAGGACTGCAGTGCTTGTGGTGTTTACATGTCTTGCAAAAACCATTACTGCTTATGCATGCCAAAATGATTGTTCACAACTGCTTTGAAGTAAAACTGTACCTGCCTTTTATATGTGATAGTCCAGGCTGCTTGGAGTGACAAAATACTGGTGTCAGTAATTCTACCTGGGAGGCATTTTAAGCTGTGTGGTGGTGAATGGGGAGATCCACCCACTGAAGATGACTTTAAATTCACTTACAAATTTCAGTGCAAGAGAGCTCCTGCAATCGCAACAATTACTTTGAACAATAAACTGCTGAAGAAGCAGCAAAGCAGTTCTGAACTTTTATAAAAGTGTGTGTTAATAACTTCACTTACATGCTCTATGTTTCCTTGCAGATGGTTCCACCAAGGTCCCAATCCCTACACTGGTGCACAGGACTGGCTCTATTCTGGCAACTACTGGGACAGAAACTACTTTAACTTGCCTGATATTTATTAAAATGCAATAAGGAGCCTGTGACTGATACAAATAAGTCTTAATCTGTTTTAATGTTTTCCCTTGTTTTACTTATCTCCTGAAAAAAACTGACAAGTTATCAAGAAGATTATTAAGCATCTCTCCACAGTAAATCTGGTGGTACATGATCCGCAGTCCCATAGGTAGGGTAATAATTTTTCTGGCTGATGGTGGGTCCTGTGTGGACAGAGTCACCATGGTTTCAAGCTGCCCTGTTTGTCGAATACACCTATATTAGGTTGTGGTGTATGAGGAGTAGAACACCTTCGGCTGTTCTGTGAATACTTTCTTTTGTAGAGAACATTGGCACAAGTAAAACTGGTTTTATTTATTGTGACATGGGAATGCTTAAAAGCACACAGAGGAACTGCAATATTCTGCTCTTAGGTGAAGAAGGACATGTCACTTTTGTAAAGGTGTAATTTTTCATAAAGTTGACTTTTCTTTTACTAAAGGAACTCCCTTAATCCTGAGCTCTGGTCAGAGATTCCAGAAGCATTCTGGTCTCTGGAGCATTAATGCAGTTGTTTAAGCTGGTAGCATTACTCAGAGGTATTTATTCAATGTTTTGTGCAGTGTGTTCTGAATTTTGCTCTCCTGTTTTGCTACCAACCTTAAGGTTTAAGGAATTAAGAGCCATTCAAGTATCTACAGATTTGATTTGAACTGCACACTAGCGACAGGTTTGAAAAGAATCTGTTTCATGCACTAAAAGTTCTGGTGCCCAGCACCACTGTATAAAGACAAGAACCTCATCAGTCCAGGACCCAGTGGAACGTGGTGGGGAGGGACAGGACCTGCGTCTGTACTGTGCAAACTCCCTGCGAGGAAGTCTTGTGCATTTCAAAGGTAGTACAGCACCTCAGTGAGGCCTCCTGTGCACAGCTGCTTTACCCCTTTTCAGTGGGGTGCATTCAATCTTAGCATGTAAGTTTATATTGAACTGTGTACAGAGCTTCTAGAGGGCAAGCTGCTCTTTGTACAATATTTTAACTGCTGCCTGGAGGTTAGTGTTAATTGAATAATTTAATTGCTGGTAAATAAAGGCTTCAAAATTTCTTGCATCCAGTCTGAAGTGAGTGGTGTTTGACAGTGCTGATGCTTTCTGAGCGAATCTACTCCAAAAGCTGCTGCAATGAAGTTGCAGAGTGTGCATCCCTGCAGTTAGGTGAGGTGGGGATGGCTGGGGAACCAAGAGCATCCTCATTGAACATGCAGGCTGCAGCTCTTGCTTTGACGGTGGACTGCCAAAACTGTTAAT
>JANHGB010071167.1:14124-38324 GCA_026283785.1 Coracopsis vasa
TCTTGTTATTTTGTTTTCTAAAAGCTTTCATTACTGGGAACATTTGTGGTTGTAGAACAGATGGATATTAAGATTAGATCATGTCCACCCTGCCCACATCCCAGCTCCCCTGGGAAGGACTGGATCTGCTTGGTCTCTGCACTGAGAGGCTCTCAGGGCTGAGCCCCTGCTGTAGAAATCTACATTTTTTTCCAGGAAATCTGAATAAGCCACATGCTACTTGGATGGTGCAGGGTCCTCATCCCCTGCAGAGCAGAAATGGCTACCAGTGGGGCCGTTGGGCCCTGGCAGCTCCGTGGGGACAATCACATGCCTTTGCAGGCAGTGACAAAGCCTTGCAAGTGGTACCAGAATAATGAGCTTATTGCCATGGTTGAACATGCAAAGATCGACAACAGCAGAGATGGGCCAGCCTCCTGGCACTGCCACAGGGACGTTGGGGGAAGCTCCATTGCACAACCCTTTGCTTGCCTGTCAAAGGTGTCTCTGATGAAGTGGATTATTGGAGAGGTTTTAGGGCATCACTGTTGTTGAATGGTCAACCTCCAGCTCATTTTCTTCATCCCACTATCAAACAGGGCCACGGGGAACACTCTGACTGTGCTAAGGCCATCCTCCATACCAGCTCTGGTGTGCTTTATAAACCCCAAGCCACCTTGGTGAAAATGGGACAACAGAGCAGCAGCGACGACCACAGCTCCAAATCCAACCTGCCCCATGGTTGGTGGATTCGCAGGGAGAAATACATTATTTTTACCCATCTTCGTGTTTGCTGCCATCAGCTGGTGTGCATGTGTGCCTGCATTTAAAAGATAGTCTATAATATACATATAGGCAATGCACAGATTAGTAGAGAGCAAGCAGCTGTCGCAAACCTGAGGCGCTAGACATGCACGCAAGGATGCTACAGCTGACAACAGTTTCATTAGCCCAGCAATTAAAATGAAATAAGTTTTTTTGTTTTAATTGAGTTTCTGCCCTAAAGCACATATCATGCAGATCTGCAGGGATTTAAATGTGTCTCTAAGAGTCACTAGAGAAAGTAGCCTTCACGGTAATTTATTACAAGATTTTAACTCAATTTGGGAGCTGGTAATTGCATAGATCTTTTAAATTTATTTTATTTTTTAGACTCTGCAGAGCCCTAATGGCTTTGGCAATTAAGGTAACCAGATTACTGGTAATGGGGAGCACATTTAGAGAGATACAGCGGCTACCTGAGCTGCTTTCTTTTATGCTTCTGAAAATGCTGTGTCAGTGGTGGGGTGGCCCTGCAGGAGCAGCAGCTCTACATCCCCGCTGCTCAGAGATGGGGAGACACAAACACTGCACCAGAGCACTGCAAAACCAGTCAGGGTTTTTGGAGAAAAGGACTCTGCTATTTTGCTCTGACAAGCTGTCCCCTGGTTTAGGTGAGGGGGTTAGGCATCTTCAGGATCCTAGAAGATTTTTCCACCTGCCCCAGAGTCTGGTTCGCTTAAAGTGAGAAGCAATTTGTAGGTTGCCTTTGGGCTTCAGAATCCACTGGCTGGCATACAGCAGGTGCAAAGCGAGCTCTGCTTGATAGCTGGAATTCAGGAAAAAATAGTCAACGAGACAGTTGACTATCAAGATAACCAGACCAAGGGAAAGTTGGCCTCTGACTTTGCTCTCTGCTACAGAGCTTCCACCTGATGTCACAGTGTGGGTTTATATTGACATGAGAAGTTTTGAACTAGGGTTGTTCAGTCTGGAGAAGAGAAGGCTCGGGGGGGGGCCTTATCACTCTCTACAAGTACTTGGAAGGAGGTTGTAGTGAGGTGGCATCAGTCTCTTCTCTCAAGTAACAAGCAATAGGTCAAGAGGTAACCTCCTCAAGCGGAAGTTTAAGCTGGATATTAGGAAAAATTTCTTCACTGAAACGGTAGCCAGGCATTGGAACAGTCTGCTTAGGGTGGAATCACTATCTGTCGAACTGTTCAAAACCATGTAGATGGGGCCCTTAGTGATACGGTTTAGTGGTGGACTTGGCAGTCCGGGTGTAATAGCTGGACCTGATGAACATGAAGGTCTTTTCCAACCTAAATGATTCAACGATTCCAAGTTACATGAAAACTGCAAAGCTGTTTTCCCATCTTGCAAATGACAGCCTAAACCCCTGCTGTCGCGGCTTCAACCCGGAGCCTCTGTGTCTTGCAAACCCTAGATACTCATGCCTGGCCGCGACGGCGAACGGGTCCACCCTCGCGCACTGCCGCGCCCCGCTGCCGGTTTAGCCGGTCTGAGGGGCGGGCAGCAGCTACGCCGCGCTGCGCTGCGCTATGTGCCAGTGCCGGATCCCCGCCACGCCTCCGCGCCCGCCGCAATGCGAAGAGCCCAGTGATGACATCCCGCCCCGGCCCGCGGCGCCAGCGGCCGCGCTCTAGATTGGCTGTCGGCGGGTGGATTGCCGCTCGGCATGCTGGGAGTCGTAGTTCTCCGGCCCGAGAGGAGGGAGCCTAAAGGGACGGAGGCGGGGCGCGCCCGGCCAATAAGAGGCGGGGGGCGGGGCCAGGCGCGCATACGCCGGCCGGTATCGGTATTCGGGAGGGCAGCCGCAGTGGCGGTAGCAGTAGTGTGGTGAGAACTTGTCCTATGGCTGGGGAACCAAGAGCATCCTCCTTGAACATGCAGGCTGCAGCTCTTGCTTTGACGGTGGACTGCCAAAACTGTTAATGAGGCAGGGAGCTGCTTTCTATTTTTAGGCTACACACTACTAGGATTACCCACGTAGTGATGCTGAGGCATATTTGCATAGATAAGGGAAAGCCTTTTCTTTGGCAGCCTTTCATGTGAGGGCCCAGTTCTCACAGTGACCCGTATCTCTGATTCTTATACATACAGTGAAGAAGCTGGGCCACTGCTGTGAAATTCACACAAAGTTAACATTCAGGATGTGCCATGCTAGGAAAGTATAAAATGAATGAGAATGCTATGCCAGTTGCTGGCTTTATTGGAGCATTTGCATGATGCATTACAGTGTAGACTCCATTCTTCCTGAAGTCCAGCCTGTTTAAAAAAAATAACATGGACTTAGTGCCCACAGGAGGGCAGGAGTCTGAGCCAAAACACTTGGAACAGACGTCAGCGAGATCTAACACGGGCACTGGAGCCAAGCAAATCGTATTGGTACAGTAGTTTCTTAGAAGTCATCTCTACCCTGCATTGTACTGACATAGGTGCTTTCCATTTACTGTCCACTGATGAAGCTGTACAGCTGGAAGCTGAAACAGGAAGATGACACAAAGACCCACACTTTCTTACCTGACAAGGCATAAGCTTGCTCAGATGATTCCACTTGTGCTGTAGATTCCATTCTCTCAGAATGGCACAATAAATCACCTGCAGAGGGGCCCAAGGTTGTAGCACTTGAGCCCTGCATGTAATTGCTGCTCAGTCTTTAACAGAACAGGTCTACAAAGGGAACAGTTGTTTTTTATGGACACTGCTCTACATAAGGTGGAACCTCTGCATCCAGCATCAGCTCAACATCCCAACACAGTGATATAACCTCAGTGGTTGAGAGAACCTCAGCTTTGCTGCAGGAAGGCACAGCCTACAGTGGATTGTTAGGAGCAGGTGACCATGGCGGTTCTTCCCACCTTTACATCATTTGCTGCATCAGCAGCACCTTCTACTAGTGTTAATTCATCCTCTGAGGTCTGAGAGTCTTCACAAACAATCTGCAGACTGGTTGCCACATGCCTCACATAATAATCACTGCCATCTAGGACATGGGCAGCAAGCTGCATAGGCTAAGCAGGGACGTACACCAACAGTTCAGATTCCTCGGGGGATGAAGCCCCAGCAGATCCAGGGTGGGATTTGCTTTCTGCAATGGAACTATCAATTGATGGGTCTCAAGTTCGTTGGAGCTATATTAAATACCATGTTCTCCAAGGAGCTGGTCTGCCCCTTATGTCAGTACACTTGCCCCTTTGCTTGGGCTCCGCAGACAGCGAAGTACCTATGTACTCTGATGCCTTCTCTTCCAGTTCCCTCTGCAGTGGGAGCATGGTCGGGGTGACAGCAAACTAAGGAACCACAACGTGAATTCAAACCCATGCCCTGAATTCCCCTTTTTAAAGATAAACCCCACCAAAGCACCCTGTGGTAAGTGTAATGTGCTCAGTCTTGAGTTACTTGATGCGACCCAACACTGTAGTGTGCAGAAAGCAGAACGGTTGAGTGACTGATGTAACAGACTGCAAAATACACCTGAGAAGTGATGTTCCATGGTGACCTCTGCCAGAAGCTCAGAGCAAACAGCTAGGGACTGTAATCTCTTCAGCCACAGCAGTATATGGAAAGAACAAGAAGATTATTCCTTAATACAGCTCTGTTCATACTGCAGAACTTTATAGTTGCAAGGGCAAAACCTGAAACAAACCTCAACAGCCCCAGGGACAGCGTTTGCTTTCCAGTTCACATTTGCAGTGGATACACACAAGATCATTTTCTGTTCCAATAAAACAACCCCCCCAAAAAATAACTGTAGTGCTGTACCTTCAAGACTACCACTAAATGCATTTATGACAATCATGAAAGCAAGAAGACTGTAGGGTCAAGCTGTGATCAGAGGAGTCTGCTGCGGGATAAAAACTTATTCATCAACAGTGCTACAGTCTTCAAAGTTGTAAAACCATCATCTACCTACCTGACCTTACACTGGTGGATGTCTGTGTCTCTAAAAATCCCCAGGCGAATTCCATCAGCACTGAAGATTTCAGACTCAACTGTCATTGCTGCTGAAGTATTCAGACTATCTACAGGAAGTGTCTTTAATAAGTAACATATCTGCAAAGGTCATTCAAAATTAGCAGAGTATTTGTATCACTTTCAATTTGGTTCACTGGAAAGTATGTGAATGGTAAACTTACCACAAAACACTCCTTCCATAAAAGAATCCTTAGAAAGCAATTTCTCATTAAGAAAACTTCCCACATGTCAGGCCTGGAGAGTGACAATGCAGACCATAATATTAAAAAGTTAGATATGAATATGCTGTGGACTTACAAAATTAGTAAGAATAGCTTTCTTATAGAAAGAATAACATGTACTTCAAGAATACACAAGGACTAGAACATATATCACTTCTGGAGTTGTGACAGTAATCTGAAGTGTAGATTTCTGTATGGAAAATATATGGAAGCAACAGGGACTTCATAAAGCCATTCAACATACCTGGGTACAGAGGCAGCTACTTTGAGACCATCCTCAATGAACACAGATGTAGAAGGTAACTTGTAAATTTGCTTCTCCTGAAGACTGTCAAAATTCTAGGTGTGCAAAGCTTTGTATAGCAAAAGCCTCAAAGATGTGTAAGTACAGATGTCATAAACCACAGAAAAAGTTATTATCACAGGTAACAGAAGTGTGAACCTACTTAAATATTTAAACAGGCTTCAGCCCCTAACACAAAAGTGTGTCTGTCAAACTTAAGAGCTATCAGGAAAAACACATCTAGTCCCAAACTGAAGAGCCAGTCGGCCTAAGAACAGTTTGCCCAACTGAAGGCAATCACCTTGTCCTACCATGCTTTGCCCCACCTGCAGAATTAATGGCTTCCAGGCACCATTAGAGTCTTAGAAATTGGACAGAAGTTCAGCAAATCAAAGTCCCAAATAAGATGTATTTTTCCACCAAAACCAGGCTCAGATCATTCATTAACTCTTCATTAGATAGTTCACAACAGGTTAATGAACCACAATACTTGGTGACACATGGGGCATGCTCAGTTTTCAGTTTTTAACTTGGAATCTCTTTCAAAGCTTCAGACAAATAGGCAGGAGAAGAGGACTTGCATTGTTCACAAGCACCATCTTTGTTTCTACCTGCCAGAGACTGCAGCAGAAGTCTAAGTGGGAGTTTGTATTCATATACAAAAAATCTCCATGAAAAACTTCCTGCTTTTCATATCAAATGTACAAAATAATGTTTTTATTTAAAGTGTCTTTATGTGTTTCTTTCTTTGTCAGTACAAAGTTGAGGCCTTTGCTACAAGTGGGGAAGAGTATGTCCCAGCAGTACAACTGCCTTTTCAATACAGTAAACATAATGCTTTCAGTGAAAGACTGGGAGGCATTTGTTATGGAAATGGTTTTGCTCTGTGAAGCCTGACAATCTCTCTCTCCCTCTTCCCCTCTCAAACATTCAATTCAAACAAACTGCTTTTTTCTCTTAGCCTCTTCACCTGGGAGCCCTTCTGGGCATCTCCCATACATAAGCACAGCTTGCCAAAAACTGACTGAAAACCGCCAAAGACGAGTCAGTCCTGCTGAGCTTAACAGATTACTTGATGGGGAAAAGTAACACTAAAGGTAAACAGCGTTCTGGAAAAAGCAGCAATGAAAAAGTTACGGCTAACAGTAAGACAACTGTACCTGAACTCCCTGTGGCTGAAACACACTGGTGGGTAGAACACAGAGGCTAAATAGGTCATGAAAATCTTTGGTGACTGAGCAAAGATTCTGAGCAGAAGCAAGGAGGCAAGATTCAGCTCTCATATGCACCTACCCTGATACCCTACCCTGGTCCAGTTTGGGGGCCCAAACATACATTAAAAAAAAGTGGTCAAAACTAGAAATAATTCAGTATTTAATGCTGGAAAGCCTGTCTCAAGCTGAATTTCTTACTGGCTCAAAAGAAACAGTAGTTTCGGTTGCTTTAATACCACTTGCTTGGGATTGCACAATTTTCCATGAAAGTGGTTGCTGCCACTGTTACTATTTTGTAATGAAGACTGGAAAGGGAATTTTGAGAGTTGTTTACGGGCTCCCCTGCTTTGACTCCACTGGTAGGTTCAACTGGACCTTCATAACACCATGGATAGCCCTACACCAGCCTAACACCTGCTCTCATTCAAACCTCAAACAGTTACACAGCAATTTTTAAACACTAGTAGGATCAGTTGTTGGAAAGACAATCACGTTGCTGTAAACTGAAAAGCAAATCAATACAACATTCGGGGTATTTTATTTAAGAACAAAGCGTAAGTAGGTTATGAAACAAGCTCAAAGTCAGAAGAAATTAAAGTGCTTGCTTTAGAGTAAATCAGAAACATTTTTCAAAGGTGTAGGAATACAACAAATACAACTGTGTGTGGTTCTTTTTCTTTAATGAAGAACAAGTAAATCTGATGTCTTAAAAACACATCCTAAATCTTGTTCACTCTATGGCTGATCTCAACACGACACATGTAACTCACTTTCTAAACCAGGAGACTAGAATTATACTGGAAGAACAAATGCTGAGGTAATTGCTGACTAGAAAACTTTGTTACACAGTCACTTGACATTGCAGTTTTCCCAATGCTTGCTATCATTTTGTTCAGGAGGCTACCAATTAAGAGACAAATTTGAGGAGCGAGGGAACAAAACTCATGTCCATGTTTCTTTTCGTTTTACCCAGAAATACAAAAGTGCAAGTTCTGTAAATTAACATTTACAGTACATCACATTAAATATGCCACCTTGTGACATCTAAAAACTCTAGTTATTTGAAATGAGTCATACTGAGATAAAAACTGCATTGACATCAACAAAAATACCTGACCCAGTAAAGATAAGTTTTAACATATTAGCTAGCAAGATGCATATTTCATTATTGCTATTAGACCATGCCTCCGAGTTCCAAAGTATAAAAACTTAGCAGTTTACACAAAATACTGTTGAAATTTCTCTCATCACAGGCACAATCTAACATATAAAATAAATTTTGACATTTACAATGTAGGAGATTCTCCTACAAGGGGAGGAAAAAAAACCAATACAGAAACAGTTCTATTGCAGTGGTGATTCGCTAAATCCACAGAAAAGCTGCAATTTGCACAGAGTTAAACTGTTGTATGACTATATAGTGTCTTTACATACCCACTTCTGGCCTGGTGAGAGCAGAAGGCCTTTTAGTACATTTACTATGACTTGCTAGCTACTTCCGAGTATACGAGACCTTAGATATCTCAACACAAATCACATGCAGGTGCTTTGTGTCCTGAACAGCCTAAACTCACATTATACTTAAGCAGTGCATTTAAAAGGAATTTTGTCTGTAGCTGTAGCCTTTCTAACTGCGTCTCTGATTGCAAAACGTTAAAAGTCAGATAGGACAAAATAAGATTTCAAGTACATTAAAGCCCATTTTTAAAATCATTACTGAATTCTAAGTAGTCACTATATATACACAATATATTGTTTTCTAGTCAGTACTTATTTGGATTGACCAAATAAGGTTGAACACATTTATGACTCAGTATTACTGTCAAAGTTGAATAAAAAAACCCCAGTGCACCATCTGTAGCACATCTAGATTATAGAAAAATAAAACTGCTTTTGTAAGAGTTAAGAGAGTCTCCTCTCCTTCTGGAACTGTAACAGAATCATTTAACTGCTCTAGGAATGCCTTTCATAGCAGGAACTGTGTCTTTCTAGAGAAAAATAGAAGTGTCTCAACCATTTCATCCGGCCCACCAAATAGGATATTACTTTTCTCCTCCATATCAGTCTTGCTTTAGATGCAACCTCAAAAGCAAATCAATGAAGGTTAGGTGTGGGCAAGGTCTAAAACTTTGGCAACATATTTTACAAAAAGGGAAAAAGAAAAAAGTTTAAGCTAAGGAATTGTTTAAGGCAACCTGACCAAAGTAAATATAAGGCTTTTGGATAACTACTTCCAAGAATATCCACTTTTCTTAGCTTTGCAAAAGAACATAATTCTACTAACTTTCTGGTCAGATTTCCATTCATAAGCTTCTTTAAAAAAATATTTACCTTCGTAGAATATGATATTAACTGAATATAAAATGTAAGGAGATACTACATATTACAGACAAAGGTAAAAAGAAAAGAGCTACAAATGAGCATGCAGATGGCCAAGCATTAAGAATTAAATGGTCATGATAAAAGATCCAAGCTCTCTGAGGTATTTCAGTATCTTAACACCACAGGTTTGGAACACCACAGGTCTACCACATAGAGACCTCGTATTTTCGCATGAGACCCCAACTTGGATACTGTGTGCAGTTCTGGTGTCCTCAACATAAAAAGGACGTGGAACTGTTGGAGCAAGTCCAGAGGAGGCCACAAGGATGATCAGGGGACTGGAGTACCTCCCGTGTGAAGAGAGGCTGAGAAAGTTGGGGCTGTCCAGTCTGGAGAAGAGAAGGCTGCATGGAGACCTCATAGCAGCCTTCCTGAAGGGGGAAGTACCTATAAGGATGCTGGGGATGGACTCTTCAGCAGGGACTGTAGCGATAGGACAAGGGGGAATGGGTTTAAACTTAAACAGGGGGAAGTTCAGGTTAGAAGGCAGAAGTTCTTTACAGTGAGGGTGGTGAGGCATTGGAATGGGTTGCTCAAGGAAGTAGTAAATGCTCCAACCCTGACAGTGTTCAAGGCCAGGTTGGACAGAGCCTTGGGTGACATGGTTTAGTGTGAGGCATCCCTGCCCATGGCAGGGCGGCTGGAACTAGATGATCTTAAGGTCCTTTCCAACCCTAACTATTCTATGATTCTATGATATTATGGTATTGGTGTAACTATCAAAGTAGATTTTGGAGTTTGTGTTTTGTTTGGGGGTTTTTGTACCTTTAAGAGGTCACTGCTATAAAGATTTAGCAGCTTGAATGAAAAACATGTAAAACTACTGTATCTGTCGCATATATTTTAATGAAATATTCAGAATATTAAAAGCAGAAGTAAGAACTGCCCAAACCATAACTGCATGTCAAACAAAGTAAGTATTTGGCTGGAATATACCAGAAGCAGAGATCCTAAATATTGGCATCATTTATATCACAATTATGAGCTTGACTGGGAGGAAGGAATGAAGAATGGAAGGGGATGTGAAGTTTAAAATTCACAGATTAGTCACCATGAAGTCACTGACATAAGCCACTAAAATTTAGTAAGATCTGCTTTTTGTGGCTGAACAGTTTTTGTCCTTTTTTGTACTGGCTAACGCTTGAGGAAAAAAAATAAAGTGTTCTGACCATTCCCAACTTCAACATTTATACCAATTATTTTTATTGTATTATACTAATGAAACCAGAAGTGCTCCCCTTTCATTTTAGATCTAGATCTATTTTAAAAGGTAAAAATCACACCTGCCAATATTGTTAAAATAAATCATGTGTGCTTATTTAGGCTAACCCACAAGGTTACAAGCAATTGCGTTCAGCTTGGTTTAAACAAAATAAAACCTGAAGAGTTAAAAACACAAGGTCACTTAACCTTCTTCCTGGTTGATTTACTTTTAGTTAAAATTGTCATGTTTTACTAAGCCATACCAACCCTGACCGTACTAGGAAAGTGTCTCTGGCACAAGTGGTTTTCAGAAGAAAAGCTGGTCTTCCCAACAGCTTTTTCCTCTGCTTCATCTTAAAGTGCAGAAACTGTGGGAAAGGATAACAAGATTTCTTGTCCGTCACTGTGGAACTACTTCCCTTAGAGAGGCTAAAGCTGCGTGTATGCGGACGTGCAATCTGTTCTCAAAGTCATAGCCAGTAAATTCCTCCTGGGGGGTGAAAAAAAAGAAAAGCATGTAACTATTCACCTCCTTCACTGTCAGACACAAAGATAATTTTACTACTAATGCTTAAGAAGTCATGTTACAAAAGAGACTGAAGAAAAGAGGTGAACTGGAGACTGCATGTTGCCATTACCAAAAGCAACAGAATTATTACAGGAATTTCAAGTTGATGAAGAGACCAGAAAGCTTCCATTTCCAACATGCTGTTTGGATCCCATGTACTTGAACAGCACCTGAAAAGCTCTGCAAGTCCAAAAGCTCTAGAAAATCCCAACATGCCCAAGGCAGGAACCAGTTGGAAGAGACAAGGAGCGGAGAGTTGTCACTTTCAAACTTTCTGCAGCCAAATCTTAGTTGAAATACTTGGCAAGGTTCTAACACTCCAGGAGAGGTCACTAATGAGGGCTCTCCTGGACTGCCCTCACATGCTATGGCTGACCTAGAAATACATACCTACATAACATACATAAATGTGTAAATATACATTAATGTGTATCTACATGATAGTGTTGTGTTGTAGATTAGAGGTAAGGGACACCACCACTCAACATCCACACACACCCTGCCCCAAACTCCCAAAACCACAATGTCCCAAATACCCTCATCTCAGAAAGATACATTTGAAAGCGTCTTAGTTTTTACCTTGGCTTGGAGAAGTAAGGTTTTGCCTCTCGGCACAGTCTACAAAAAGACAAACATTCCATTAGAAACGCATTGCTAATGTTACAAAATATAACTTAAGCATAAGGCCTGGTCAGTCTGGAATAGTATCTGTATCTTGAAAACAAAGTATCGAACAAACAAAACCCTCTCAATCCTCAAATTCAGAAACTAGAAATACTGATGAAGCACCCAAGAAATGCAGTATTACATGGTTTTCGTCTTCTACAGAAAATAAGAAGATTAAAGCTTTAAATGCAAGTTACTACTGGCGATGATGAGCCAGTAGGACAGATAAATGACTAACTACAGATAAATGACTAACCGATCAATAAGTAGTTTTTGTTTCTTAACCAAATTTCAAGCCATTTCTTTAATAAACAAGCTACTGGATTTTGAGCATTAAAGTGCTTTAGAAATCTCAATTTCAAGCTCTTATGGAAAAAAATATATATTTTCAGATTAATATTTACTGCTGAAAAGCTCATGTTTTATTTCTTCTCATACAATAACTTTTTATTCTAAGCCTTACAAATAAATAATCAGCTGCCTAATACGAGACAAAAAAAATAGGTTCTTATTCAAATATATCCAAGTATAAACATATTTATTTAGACACTGAATTTAACCAATATAAGACACTTACAAGAAAAAAACTTCTTGTAAACTTCTTGACATAACCATATTAAAATCTTAAAGAACTTGATTAGAATTAAGTTTAAAATAACAGAGATGTTTCATTTACCACATTATTGTAGTTACAGGATTGAGATAATTTTAACAGGAAGTAAATTTAACAGCATACTTTTTATACTAAAATGCATGTTCATATCAATACACGTTCTTCAGGTCTTTAATATGCTCAGCCTCTCACGTAAATGTGATTTATAAAATCCTATTCCCTTCTGTTTCTTAGCCATTACAGACCTCTCACATGCCACCTCAGCTAGTAAATGGAATTTTCCATAAACAGCATCCACTCACCTTTGATTCTAGCTCTTGCTTTTCCCCATCCCATCCCACTTTATTCAAGTCAAGTACCACTTATCTCCTCATTATCCGAGCGCCACAAGAGGGAGTCTCCTGCATGCACTTCACATGCTAAGCTCTACCATAGCTCCTAGGTACAGCTACAAGCAGAGGCTTCCTCAGTCCTCAACACTCAACATGAACCACATTACCACATTCGCTTACTCTGTGCAGTACTACATGTAAAGCAGGGTGGAAGGAAGGATGGCTCCTACATTCTCAAAGTCTTCAGATAACCCACCACACAGTTTTGGGCCACTTAATCAAATTTAAATATGAACATTGGAAAAACAGGCAGCAGGAACATTAACGGACTCGGAGCCTCCCCATCCAGGCTTCAAGGCCCAGTTCCAAGTTGTACGGCAGCAGGGGTTTTGAAAAGAAAAATTATTTTTAAAAGCATTTTCTAGTTTTGTCCTCTGTCATGATAATGATTTTTATTGAAAGACTTTCCTTTCCTTCCCTCTCTAAGGGGAAGATTCAGCTCAGATGATTAAATCTTACAAGATTAACAACAACTGAAACCACAATCTTAACACGAGACACTATGAGCCCAACTACTTCATACACTACATAAAGTGATGGGTGGGTTCAGGTCGTTACCCTGTAACTGCTTCCCTTAACTTAAAACCTGATTCAGCTTCTTCATGGTAGCTATGAAACAAATTTGTAAAACTTAATATACATTATTATCTATAAACTTTAATAGTTTGTATAGTGGTATGTTGATTCCCCAACCTCATTTTAAGAGTTTAAAAATAGGTTGTTACCTCTGGATTGTCTAACAGAAGACAACCAAGTTCATAGCAAGCATATGGCTGGACATATAAGTTGTTTTGACGGCACAGTTCATCTTTAGCAGCTCGCTGAAAGAACTATAAAATTAAAGAAAAAAAAAACCAAGATTGCAGTAATACATTAAAATTGACTGTTTGATACTTAAAAAAAAACCCCAAAACCCAAACACAAGTACTATTCATTCAACCTTAAGTACTAGGTATCAGCCCAAGGTTAAAATGAGAACACATTAAAAATTTCCAATGACAGAGATTCTTCAAGCAAGGACACAGATTTTCACCAATGCTACTGTATCAAGGCAGTAAAATCCAAACAAACAATTCTAAGTAAAATATTGACTGTTTCAAGACTACTTCAGCTTCATACTGAAAAATATTGGCTCTAACAAGGATCCTTAACATTAAAGTACCTGGATTACTTGAAATATGCTTGAAAGAAGCAGGAAAAAAAAGGAAGGGGTTGGGGAAGATTTTTGAGCCAGCATCAGCTCCCTTCTTGCTTCTGTGAATTGCATTTTATTATGGGGAGGGGAAAAAAAAAGGTTGAATTTTCTTTGTTGAATAAACTAAATCCATCAGAGCATGGCTTTTTCCTTTGTTCTTTCCAGCTTCCCCTTAACTCTTGCTCCTAATGAGCCACTTTAGCTGCCACCTTCATTGGCCAGTTGGAATTCACAAAACAGAATGATCAATAGCACTGCAAACTAATGGCTTGCCTAACACACTTACTCAACAATATTCAACAGAATAGCTCATAAAATAGGATTAATGGCGGAAATTATCATTTAACAACTTACCTGAATAGCATCTTCAGAATTTCCTAAGCATTTATGTATGGCACCAAGAAGCAAATTCCTCAAACCAACAGCCGATGTATCATCAACATCCTGACAAGCTTAATGAAAATATTCCAGTAAACAAACAAGATGGATTGAAATCCTTCCTTAGACAAGAATTGTGGTCTACAGTGACTTTTAGTCTGCTGATTAAAATTAACCAGAAAAAGGAGATGCCAGTAAACTTAATATAAATCAAACTCATTTGGTTCATTTTAAATAAAACCAATTTTCTATGAACCACATCAAGCAATCTGTCACTCGTGAGTATAATTCTTAACCGAAATGAATGGGCTGATGGCAAATGCAGTTGGTGTTCTTCTCAAAAGAAGAGAATCCATTCCTCTACCGGTCTTTGAAACACACACTAAAAGGTAAAGTTAAGACACAACTACCTCTTTCTAGGGTTATGGGAAACTGGTTTGTCCCAGATATTGGAAGGAAAATACACAGTCCAAGTTACAAGGAGCACACGGCAAGAAGTTCAGACAAAGCTGATTTGTTCTGAACTGGAGCCAAGTGACAGATGTACAAAAATCTGTACTGGACTTAAAACCCCAGACTAGGATGGTCTGGCATCACAATTCTCAATGCTGATGAAAGGATAACGCTTATCTGTCACAACTTAGCTGGTCCACAATCTAGGGACAGACTGTGCCTCAGCTGAGTAGCACTCTGTTTCCAGGAAGAACGGAATCATGATGCACATAACGGTCTTCAGATGAATTTGGCTCCATCATGATCAAGCTTATTAGCACCAGCTTTGTTAAACCAAGGCTAGTCCCATGAGGAGGCATTTGCACTTGTCTGCACTGTTGCCTCCTAGAAAGTACTGGGAAACCTGCAGGGCTCTTCATCCCATCAGAAGGGGCTGAACTGCTGCGCCTGGAGCAGTAGAACTCCTTTAACTTCATATTTAGCCTCATCTCAAACCCTGCCAGATCTTAACTAGCTCTGCATTCACAACACAGTTAATCCACAATCCAAATAAACTACCTATGAACAACTAAGAGTTGGTTGCATGAAGCATTTGGACATTACACAATACATAACATTGCCAACTCTTGGCTTGTCTTGCAAGTCTCAAGTTACTTAGCATTTTACTTACAAAGGTACATGTGGATACAAATTAATTCATTTAAGTCAACTTTTAGCCCTGAGGAAAAGCCTGGAAACTCCCCCCTGCACATTACACTCCCATTGTTCAAGAGAAGAGGAAGCAAAATAAAATCCCCCATCATCTCATCATTCTTAAGATACACATGTGGCACAGCAATAATGCTCTCATTGCGCAGAAAATCTTCAACCAAGGATCACTGATGCAGACACATTTGTCAGTGTCATACAAGAAGGGTGTCTCTGAACTGCAGTCTGTACTGCTATTTCACATTAAAAGGTGAACCACTGGCTAGAAGCTTATACAAGGATTGCTTCTGAGTGTGTGGGTCCTCTTTACAATCTCTAAAGCTGATTGTTCTGATGGTAAATGACACACAGAAAAAATTAAATTAATTTTTACCTTATTAAATCTAATTTTAAAGCCTTCACCATTATCTTTGGGACTTGAAAACTAGGGATCTGAATACAACCCTTTGTCATCCAATTTAAATGGAGAAATTATCTTAAATTAAAACCGGACCAAAACCTCACTACTAGGCCTTTCAACTTAAAGACTGGTAGTTTTGTCGCTGAACATGAAATCCCCAAAATTTCATTACAGAAAGAAAAGAAAACAGAAGAATCTTGGTGGCAGAGGGTTTTGTTTTATTTTCCCAGTGAGCAGATAACAACCTGAAACTCAGGTTTCGGAATGTTAACAGAATGTAAACATGAAATGTAAACCAGACTGACTGCAGGATGGAGAGTGGAGTATGGAAAACTTCACGATCAATACAGCCATCATAAGCTTCATGTGACAGACATCCAAAGACACCTGGAGACTAAGAAAAAGCCAACCACAAAATGCTCCTTTCAGCACTAAGATGGTCCCAGCAGTCAAGATAAACAGAACCCTTACGTCATAGATGACCTCACAAGCTACGTATTCCCTCTTAGGAGAAAACTGACATGCAGAAATGAATTGGCAGGAGTTTTATTTTTCAGCTAGGTTTAAATAAGTTAAATTTTGCTTAATGACTTTGAACAATAACTATGACACTATTGTTTCATTTTAAACAATGGGCAAATGCAATTGATTAAATAACAACTACATGCAGCAGGCAGTAAAACTTCTCCCAAAACTTATAAAAATGGTAAAAATGAAGTATTAGCTGAATCTTAAAATGAGTTGTTATTCTTCTGTTACTCAAACTGTTTTGCTATGACATATGCACAGAAGTTCCAGTTTTCATGCTATAACAATCAACTACTCCACACAACAGAAGAAAATGATACATCTCATCAAACAAAGTAAATAGAGAAATCAAGAATCCATATTATACCTTGGCTCATGTGCTGTAGGTTCGAGAGGGAACAGTTTGGAAGGGCTTTCCACAAGTACAATACTTCAATAGATGCCAGGACACATAGTTCTTTGGTTGGCATTTGCTTTCTAAATCTATCTGCCTGTAAAGTGGGGAGAAAGAGGGAAGAGAGATCTGTCATCTGTCCTTTTATAGGGAACATAATATTCACAAACAATATATCACAAACAGTAATTCTGTTCCATCAAAGCATCCAACAATTTATCCAACAATTTTATGAAAATAAAGTCAGTGGCAACTTAAACACTTTAGGACTGAAAAGCAAAATATTTCAATTAATTTAAGGGCTTACATACTGATCAAACTTAAAGCCTCCTTGTACACAGCCTGATTTATTGTATTTCACAGTCCCAAGCACACACTGACTGGATGCTGAAAGAGTAAAATCTGCAAGATCATCAGTCTGGAGGTATTTGCTAGATAATTCCTAGCTTTCAAAAAGAACTAAGGCTTTGACAAACAAGACAAGATAAAAATGACTAAGAAAGGCAAAGACTGAAGGAAATTTTCAAAGCAACTACAGCATTATGTATTTTTATCTTTAATAATTACTTTAGTTCAAAGCAAATTGCTAATTCACATTTTCTTTGCTAGGTCCTTAAAATACATGATACTATTATTTTTCCACAGATGCAACAGAGAAAAAAACCGAACACATCCTTCAAAAACAAATACTGGTACAGAATCCAATAAAATTATCAAGTGTAATTACTGTACTGAAATAAGTCAGCCTATGCTAAAAACCAAACCTTTTTCACTGAAAATTGTTCAATCTGATTGTTTTTCCTTTTGAAAAGCTTCTGAACTTCCTTGAACACATTCTGAGCACCATTGACATCACCAGTGGCTCCTTGACATACTAAAGAACACAAACAAAAAATGTGTTAACACTACTGGGATACGAAACAGGAAACAAAGATTAGATATTATACAGCCACAGGAAAACACACACTCACTTCCAAAAAGGATCTAGACCTGCGATTTGACAAACATGAAAATCCAACTCTCCCAAGTACCCCCTGTGATCATTAACAAGTCAGCACTTTTTTGTATCCATTAAAAAAACTAACACCCCAATCTCTAAGGATTTATTCATTAAATCTTTGTAATACAGTTATATGACCTGTAACTACACTGACAATCATAACTACTATCAACACTGGGGGGGAAATGTATGCACATGCATGTATATTCAAGTGTACATTTCTAAAACCCCCAAAATTAAGTAAGTCTGGCATAAAGGTGCATAAGCAGCAGGCAGTGCGGAAGACACTATGTGCACTAGTAAATACCCCAAAACGAACATGTCAAAACCTTATCACATCACTGATTTATCACTTATCCAACACATTGATTATACTCGCCTGCTGTTAAATACGCATAGTAGCACTGGGACCACCTGGATTCATTTTTAAGCCTTTCAAAGGATTCAAATGCATCTTTGAAATTCATCTCTATCATGCTGCACCAACCTAAAAGCAAAATTAATTTAACTTCAGAGAAAGCACAGTAATTCAAATTTGGTGTCAGTGTTGCTGCAACATACCGCCTGCTACAAGAGCTGGAGCTAATTCAACATTTATAACAGTAACCAGAAAAGTTAAAACCAAAACAAATCAATGAAACACTTAAAGCCTGGTTTAAATTTACTGGGAAATGTTGAATTATAAGACTGCATATAAAGCAATGAATCCACTTCAGAGCAACAATAAATCTATACAGACATCAAAAGCTTTTTTTTTTTATTTAAATATCATATTTTGTAGGATGCTGAAACTTACAAAGCTACCACTTGCTCCCTTGTTCTTCCCCACTGTGACATGATCTCTTAACAAAATACATTTAAAGCTTGAAGCAACATTATCTTCATCACTTTACAGACTTGCATGCAAATTGAGAACATATTACTATTGATAGAAGGAAATGAACATGAAATATAGGTCCTGCAAGCTGTGAAGCTTCACTAGACCGATTTGGTTTTGGCACACATATCGTGATTCTACAGATTAATCAGATTAATTAATTTCTCCTTCTAAATAATATTCTGGAGGTGAACAGTTTGCCCTTGATTCTACTTGTTGAATTCTACTTGCCTAAACAAGACAGAATCATTACCACAGTCTATCCAAGACAAAAGACAGTATAGTAAAACGTTTTCTAAAATTCTCATAAAAATAATCCAATTTTTTTATTGAAGTTGCCAGCCTAGACTTGAAAGTGAGTGTAAACATATCCAACTTACCTATTTCATATAAGCAGACATGTTGAATCTCCCTTTGGTCTGTTGCAAGCTCCAAAGCAGTATGAAATGAGGTCAAGGCACTATTGATTTGACACTGAAAGTGAAATAAATAAATTAAAAAAAATAATAAAAATACAAATCAGATGTCCGAAATTTGTTGGATACTTTGATGTTGATAAAACATTCAGGTTTCTATTAATGGGTATTTTAAAATAACTATAACTAAAAATATTAATATTGAAGTGTCTCAGACTACAGACTCTGATTTGATTAGGGAGTCACAACATCCCATTGAAAGGAAAGGCTCCAAATTCCTTTCAGACTCCACATTATTTTAAATTAGCTAAAATCCACCACAGAGCTAACAGTTTGGAAAATAGCCAATATTAATTCAATATACCAGCTCCACACTGCAATTCCTTTGGCAAAATTCCCTTCTCCCAGCTCTCTCGACCTGATCACTGCTGAATGGACGTCTGGGCAAATTATGACAAAGTCTTTATTTACAATAATAAATGAGCATCTTAAAGAGGTCCCATAATGAGCAGATTTTTCCATGTATTTTGTATTCATGACAGGAAACATAACACAAAAGCCAAATTATAACAGACAAGGGAAGTAAGAATTACTAATACAAAGCAACTCAGTTTTATATTTAAATGAAACTTTACATAAGAATGCAATGTGTGTGCTTGCAAGGTTCTAATAGTGAGTTCCACCATGTACAGCAGTAAAAATTTAAGACATACAGCATGGAACCTGCACTCTGAAAGTCATATGAGAAGTACAGAACACTACAGAGTTTAAAAACGCTGGGAGAGGGATAGTATAAAAGTTTAATACTGTAATAATGATCACCAATAATTTACAGATCAAATTTACAATTTCAAGATCATCTCTCAACCTTAAAAATCAGTGGCTCTATTCCTTCCATTTGCTATTATGTTTGAAATTGGTTCTGTGCAGTAAACTTTTGAGTAATTTCATTTCTACACTTATGAGTCATTCCACCTTTAAAAGTCATATTTTTAGCAATTGCTATTTTTCCCAGTCTAGGATGGGACCTCACTATAATAATCATCATAAAGGGAGTTTTATTAGTTTAATACACAGACATACTATTTATCCTGCTTTAACAGTGTTCCCATATTTATTCTCACATACAATTATAATCATTTATATAACAGAAAAATCTTTAAGCCACACTCTGCTGGCTAAGCATGTAGGCGAAAGAAACCCTTGAAGAAGTAAACCTGTCATCATACACAAGCACAATTGAATTCAATAATTGAATTCAATAATTCCTGCAAAAATCTTATCTTAAGACCACACACACACACAGAGCTCTAGAGTGATTTTATTAGCTTTTGTTATTTGTCTCATCAGGGAAAACTGTTTTAGTTGCTAAGAAACAATTTAACCATAAATCATATAGATTGCATCAAGAGAGCAGAACTGCCAGCAAAGGGATCCACAGCTGTACCAATATAAACATTGTGAAAATGTGTAAATAGTGATTAGACTAAGATGCTTGTTGGCATGACTGAAGAATAGACTATGCAAAAAGACAGGCAAGCTGTATTTGCCCCCAAAGTAACCCAGGAGCCTGAGCAATGTACACCTTGTTTACTTTTGTAGCAGCACATTCTCTCCACTACATATTACCCCACTGATGCTACAACGCGCAACATGACTACCTCAAACCTGTGACAACCCCCATCTTACAGATACAATAAAACAGTTCAGTAAACCTGATTTGAAAGCTTCTGAGGAGGAAAACTAAAAAAAAAAAAATCTAAATATTTAGTCCTCTGTGAAGATACTTTGCCTTCTAAAAAACTTAACAATGTGAAAATGTATTTCACTTATTTGTAAGGCATGTTATTCCACACAATGACTAATGGCAGTAAGTACATTTCAGAGATATTTCTTAATAATTAAAGTTTCAATCATCTCCAGGGACTGTGACATGCTGGAATACGAATTTCCACTCCTAGTGTTAATTCTTAAAATGAATTACCACCAGTTTACTGCTTCAGAGAATAAGCAAAATTACACAGTCCCAAGAGTCTGCATGTATAACATCATGGCTGACACTTGAAATTTATGTTCTTGAGATTCAAACATACATACATATATATATACACACACACACGTGTAATTCCTTCAATAGGCATCACTTGTGCCTCTCTTGGACATAATACAAAGACAAAAACGCAGTTAATCCATGAAACATACAATATACAGAACTACGTAACCATAAAGAGGATTATTAAAGCTAGTGTTGGAGCTTTAATCTTACATTTCATGACTTCAAATTAAAACCAAAACTAAGCATCTATGGAGTTTACTGAGCCAAGGCGGCTTCCTGAGCCAACACACGTTTCCCCCCAGAGTTCTGAAATCTCAGGGCATTTTCCCTCTCTCAGGTCCTCTCTATTCTTGATCAGCACTATGAACTCATGACACTTTTAAGAAGTCATTCTCAGTTTTAAGGGGAAACCAGCAAACTATATCTAAAAGGGGACAATGTGCATTGGGGGATACCGTGGGAATTTCAGTCTGTATTTTTTATTCCCTAACACACATATGTCCCAGACAGCCCCTCGCACTTTTTTCCTTAGACACACCAGAAAATCAAAATAGAGTAAAACTAGGATTCTGTCCTTTATAGCCGAGAACAAACAACTAGAGAGGCCCACACAAATGCTGAAAATAAACTTTGACATTCATTACACAAGCTCTGAAAATTTCTTAACACATCACTTGAGACTTTATAGCAGAAAACTCATTTAAGACTTTTCAATGCTTATTATTACTCTTGCTCTCAGACTACTTTTCTGTGCCACATCTCCCACCCCCAAATAAGAGTGATACCACTGATGCTGAGATGCCTACGAAAGGCAACTGAAATACAGGAGTACTTGTAAGCATTACATTTAAGCTTGCAACACCACATTTTCACCTGCAAATCAAACAGTGTACGCCCAAAATGGTGTTTTGCCCCTCAGCTGGAGTACTTGGTACTTTTCCCTCCAGACTCTTAACACACACTTATACCAACTGACCTCTACAGACCAAGCCTCAGAACTCAGGTTTTTTGTTCCAGACCTAGAAATTTGTTGTTGTTTATACATACACATCTGGAGTCTGTTCCCAATCAAAGAAAAGTAACCTTGCCCAGTTCATGATTTTGCCAAACACTATTTTTGCTTTATACCCTTACCACTCTCCACATGAAGCTATCAATCTATTTAACCATATCTGAGTAGGGTGATTTATACTGTTTAAAAAATTAGATAAAGATTTTTTTTAATTATGCTGATTAGGAGAGAAAAAAAAAAAGGGGAAGAAGAAAGCAAAACCGCAAGCTGAAAAGCAGAAATAGGTAAGAATTCAGAACACCACCTTTTAATCCTGCCACCATATGCCCATCTTTCACTACTGGCCACAATACCACACTTGAATAGTCTAAGTCACAAGTAAATTGGTATTTATTAATATAATTATAATACTAGACAATGGAAATTTAGCAAATGGATGGCAACATTTTTATTTTCACAGCAATAAGAAAGGCCCAAGGGTACAGCCAGAAACTCTGAATTTCAGAACAGTGGGTTTCAGCAGCTATTATACTAATTACATTTTAAGTACCCTTTAGGCACAAGTACAAAACATTATTCTCACTTGGTTTTAATAGCTTAAGCTTACACGAAATGTCGTTATCAGCTTCAGTGGAAAATACTTCAAAACCAGAAATACTTGAGGCTGGAATACATAATATACCATCATGTGGTCCTTTCCAACCCTAACTATTCTACGATTCTATGTCAAGCACATAAGTATGCCCATAAAAACAGCCTAAGTGTTAAAGTCATGAAAAATACTACTTTTAATATGCAGTCTCTTAAGTTACTCTTTGAATACGAGAGACATGTGATCAGCCTACCAGTGCAACCTTTAACTTTCTGGTGCACTTTCATTCCAGCTTTCCCAGATCATCCTCTTCTTCTTTCCCTTAACTCATTCATTTCAAGTCTCCAAATGCTTTCAGACTTCATTTCTCAAAAATGTGAAGCTGGGAAAAAAGCTGAAAGATAATTTGGTCCATGTTTATAGTACCTGTAAGGCTACTTCTTAGAAAACCAAAATCTGTTGAGGCCTTTATTGACTAATAATCACACATGCTTTTTGGTGGACAAAGCATTATAGTCACACATTCTTCATTTGTCTTTCACAATACTGTCACTGCAAAACCTTCCTTTCTTCTCAAATGCCTCCCTTGGCAATTTTCTCCTTTGTGAGATTTGTGTCTCGCTGTCCAGTCTTGCATTACTGCTTTGGCTTTTTCAACAGTTTCCCTGCCTACAGGTGTCCATGGCTGCACTAGGTTCCTTAGTGGCTTTTTTTCCTTCATAGAAAAGAAAAAAATGCACATGTACAGATCTATAGGTGTATGCAGACTTGCTAGCAGAAGCTGAATATACATACCATCAGCTGAAATGCAGGATCGAAGGCTATAAAACAAGACCAAATGGACTGAGTGCTAACAGGCTGTAATAGAAAGCCTATAATGACCTCTACTGATCTGTACTTATAGAACACACAAGCTTTTTTGTATAACAACATCTAAGCTGCCTTTCATCTGTGCATAATTAAACCTTATCACAGAGCTGTTAAAAGGTGATAGATGTGATGTTGAAGACCATAAAATAAGCTTCATCTCAAGGTATACTTTTAAGCGCATGTAGGTTAAAGCACAGACTTCCCAATTTCAGTAAGCCACCTGAAAACAGTATTTCTGTGCCAGCTGGCAAGTGTTTGAACCCACCTGTGTATAAACAATTTCAAGGAAGGCCATAAAAGCACTTCCCAGGCTTTGCATAAGCTCTCCTCACCTGTCTTGGAAATTATGTGGACATTACAACTCAGCAACTACATCCTGCATCATTTAATGCACAAACACTGTCAGATAACATGTAAAAAAACCCTCTCCTCTGAAACATAACTATGCTCCAGAAAGGGAATGACTACACAAAACTGACAATCATCCCAAACCTATCCTATTTACACATAGAAACATATACTCAGCTTGCTCACAGCTTATGTTTAAACTTTTGCCCTGCTTGCCCTGAAAGTCAGAAGAATCAACTGTATTCTATTCATTACACTAAATATGAAATTGAAGGGAGGTTGGGGAGTTGTAAATACCAAGTCATACTCTGACAATCAACATATTTATATTTGTAACTGCACTTGCATTCATTGTGTAGCCAGTCCTAACATATCTGCCTTTTACTTCTAGAATATAATAATCATATAATTGAACAAAGACCATTAATGTCTTTCCACTCAGAAAACAGCCATACTTCTAAAGACTGACAGCTTGTCCATGACAGTGTAATTCCCCCCCAAAAAAATGAACATCCAAATCCCATGCAAGAATGAAGCCTGCCCCTCTGTTCTGTTATTGTTATTACCTCTTTCAAAATATTAAGCTGCATTGGAGAGTTAACTGCAAACCCTATCAAAGAATCATAGAATAGTTAGGGTTGGAAAGGACCTTAAGATCATCTAGTTCCAATCCCCCTGCCATGGGCAGGGACAC
>JANHGB010071176.1:0-16880 GCA_026283785.1 Coracopsis vasa
GGAGCAGCTCTGCTCTGGAGCCAGGCTGAGAGAGCTGGGCTGGGTCAGCCTGGACAAGAGAAGGCTCCTTAAGGGGGACCTTAGAGCAGCCCCAGTGCCTAAAGGGGCTCCAGGAAACCTGGTGAGGGGCTTTGGGCAAGGGCCTGTAGGGACAGGACAACTGTTCTATCATTCTATGATCTCCCCTTGTGTGATCAGCGCAGATTAAAACCTCTTTTCCCTCTCCTTGTCCTCATTTGCAGCTATTCATTTTACCACTGTAAAACACTAAGCTTGTTCCCTCATCAGATAAAGTGGAGTTTCTAGGAAGGAGGTTAGCTGGCCCATAAATTGCCAGCTGAACCAAACAAAAGCTAGAGCTTTCATATTTAAAGCATATTTAAAGAACGTATTGCAGATTTCATACCCTGAGCAACTGTTTTGTTTGTCAGTACCAAGGTTTCTGGCTCGTGGCATGCATGTTGTACTATCGTGCTGAAGGGATCATAGAATCATAATAGTATCCTAACATGGTTTGTGTTGGAAGGGACCTTAAAGCTCATCCAGCTCCAGTCACCTGCCACAGGCAGGGACACCTTCCCCTAGGGCAGGTTGCTCCAACCCCCATCCAGCCTTGCCTTGAACACTGCCAGGGATGGGATCTAGTGAAAGATCTTAGAAGGAGGTTGTGACTTGGTTCCAGTGGATTCCCAGTGTAAAGTAAATACCTTTTTGTTAGAGTGTTTTAGATGTGAGTACAAGTTCAAGCACCTGTAATGGTTTCTTTCCTGTGCTTGCTGGCCTCTCCTCTGTGTTAAGTCAATGTTGTTAACCTCTTCTCAACATTGAGTCTGATCTACCCACAGAAGTGGCCTTAATTTGAGAGGTTTTATTTCAAAGTCTTATTTCTGTTGTTGTCATAACTTCAGCTTCCCAGATTAATCATTGTCATGTGTCTTGTCTGTGGGCAGCACACAGCTGCTGTGTTGGGGTTTGGCTTAAGTGTGGGATGCACAGTGCTGCGGCAGTGGTGTGCTGTCAGGTTCAGGCAGCAGCAGGGACTGCTAGGGGGTTCATTAGGGTCCTGCTGTGTTATTTGCCACTGACTGACATGATGGGCTCATCATTTCTGCCACTGCTGCCACCCGCTTCCATGCAGTGTAAAAAGGTGCTGCACGTTTTGTTGTTACCGACAGCCCAGTTAAATGGAGGGTGATGGGTGAGCTCAGTATGTTGCAGTTAAACCTGCTGTTTTCCAGCCAGCCATGGAGATTGGAAGTGTTAAAGTAACTTACAAAAATCCTCCCACTGACCAGCTTCCAAAGAGTTTCTTTTATCTTAAACCGACCAGAGGTGTGGGTAATGTGGTCTGTCCCCCCAGGCATAAGATGTCTTTTTGTGCAGTGTTCTCTGCTGGGTTTTATGGCTGATGATTTTGTGAGCTGTTTCTCTGATCTATAGACATCTATAGAGACACAATTAGAGAGGAGGCTTTGTGAAGTGTGGTCACCGCTGGCTACCAGTGCTCCAGCAGAGATTTCAGTGTGAGCTGGGCTGCACCCAGGGTCCTGTGAGCTGGAACTTGTATCCTGCTGCTCCATCAGTGGTGATGCCCAAAGGCAGCATGCTCAGCCAGATGCCCTGCAAATTCACCTCCCAACAACACAGATGGACTTCAAATCAATGAAGGAGGGTCAAAGCAGGCAGTGCTGAGCACATGCCTAACAGACACAATAACATGGTGTTATCTACTTTTTGCTCTATGACATTTGATTCTTGGAGGTGTTTTCATCTTTCTGGAAGCATTAGGTTTGATGTGGGCTAATAATTAGTGCCTCCAAGTAGCTGTTTCCTCATACTCTATTCTGAATTCCTCCTGGGTGTGTTGGTAAAAATCTAATACAAATTACCTGACTAATCCATATTTCATAAATACCACTGCAAAAGAAACAAACTTCATATTCATGCATCCTTTCATTATTATGGTAACTAATTTCAATTTATAGCTAATTAATGCTGTTCTACACCTAACCTGCCCCTTATTAGCAGTAGCAAGTGGGAATCGGTGAGTGTATGAATTGCAGATGCTGGCCTGTACACTGACACACACACTACCTGGCAGCAGCCGCCTTTTGAGGAGCTGTATCCTGCCACTTTGAGATTGTCAGTTTTCCTGCTGCTGTAAAGCATGATGGGTACATTGAGGTTTGCATCGCTGTGCTGTGTGAGGAGGAAGGTGAGAAATGGGGATGTCTTGCAATTAGGAGCTGACGGAGTGATCAGAAATACAAACCTTTCTCGGGGAGCAAGGAGAGGGGAGGGGGAAAGACAGTAATGCTGTGCACAGATGCTCTTTGATCTTGGCTGTAATTCAGAGCAGCACGGTCCTGCTGCAGGTGGCGTTAGATAAGAGGATGTAATCCCCGGACAGGTTTTGCTGGCACTCTGAAGCAATTAGTTTCTGCTTGTTTGTAAAATGAATTAACCAGGTGTGCTCCCCCTCTCCTTCCCCAAAAAGTGTGTTTGAGACATTCCTATCTCCCAGATGGATTAATTATGGTTTCATCTCCCTCCTGGATCAATTACAGCAGTCTGTGCTACTGGGTTTGCTGAGGGGGTTTCTTGTTCTCTTTCTCTCCATCTTTTTTTCCTTCCCCTGAAAGGTGCTCTTGAACTGAAATATCTCCTAATAGGTGTAAAGCAAAAAGTTCAGAAGCTCTGCAACATTAAAGTGAGACCCAGATAGTTTTAGTTCAAGGGCCAGAAAGTTCCTTGTTGGCATGCACGGGTACTTTGAAGGTGAAGGAGGAACGGGATGAGATGGAACGGAGGAGTACCTCGGGGAAGGGGAGCTGTTCTTCAGGGCAGAGATGCTGCACATCCTGCTTCAGTGATATACTGTTATTTTCTAGACTGTCTTTGCTATAGAATACAAATCTGTGTGGCTGCTTTACTGCTTTGTCCTAGCTTTGTGCTAGATGACCCTTGTGAGAAATGGTGATGTACATTAGGAGCTGCAACTGTGCCCACATGGCAGCAGCAGAAGCAGGAAGCTGCTCTGGCCTGGTAGAGCAGGAGAGGCAGGTATGATGCTGCTGTGGCTGTAAACCTGCAGCCCTATGACCCCAGACTTAAAACCTCTCCTTAATAGGTATTTTGTTTCTTGCAGTCTATAGGTGGCTGGCACTGGGACTTGGCTGACCACAGCCTCAGATGCAGATGATAGCTTGCTAGTCAGGAGGAGCGGCGTGCTGCTCTGTCACGGGGATCGGCTCTCAGAGCTGGAGGCAAGCTCCTGCTGCAGCTTATGAAATGCACATTTTAAATAAGACTCCTTTCTCCTGTGAAGAAACGCATAGGTGATGGCTCAGGTTGCTTTCTCACCCAGTCCTTACTTTATATCTTTTTCATCTCAAGGAAGATCGAAGGTTCCTTCTCTAGCATCCCCTTGGAAGTATTGAGATTTCCTTTTGAGCCATCACTTACCCAAGTTCTTACCTCCAGCAATTAGTCTAACAAATCAGCTTTTCAAGCTCCTCAGCCGTTTGCTGCCTTAGAGTGTAATTGTGCATGACTGTTCCTCATTAGACAGCAATATTTACCTCTAGGGAATGGGGCTTTTCAGCTGAGGATGAATTAAATGGAAACTTTGGCAAATGTCACTGCTTTTGTCAGGACTGAAATAAATGAGCTGGCGTTGAGCACACGTAGCTTTCAGCACCTGGATATCATGTCTCTGGGTGCTGGGGGGGGTATGAAACTTTGGCAAAGCTGCTGCTCTTAAATCCCACTCCTTTACCATGGAGCAGGAGCACAGAACTTGTGCACAATAAACCAATGTTGCTCATTTGGGTTGCACTGGAGACCAGTTGGCAGAGAAGCCTTATTTGTACCAATGTTGCACAAGCTGCCAAACATGTTAGCAGTTGTGTTTTAGGATATACACATCTGTGATTCTGACTGGAATCCAAACTATTAGCCTATTTGTGCATGAATGCAAGAGGCAAATTCCAGCTTTAATCCTGAAGATTGCAGCTCTTCCTTACATTCATCTCTGCAGTGGAAGGATGGGAATTCCCCTTGGTCTAGGGTTTGACAGAAGTGTGTGTGGGGAAGTCCTGTTTTGCTCACTTTATCATCTATTATTCTATCATTTTATTTATATTTTGCTGCTTTCATGCATTTCTGCTCCAGAGGATTCTCATCTGCAGGGTTCGAAGCACAAGAAGTTAATGAACCATTTGAACTCCAGTAACCACTGCTCTCTTGTTTAAGCTGAATAATGCAGGCTGCAGCTGTGCACTCCTGTAATCAGTGCAAAAGGGATGGTGATAGGATGGGGGTGATGAGAGGGAAAGGAGGAATTGGGTGAGTGGGGAGAAGAGAACTAGCCCAAGGTTTTTCTTTTACTAGTAGTGCATCTATTAGGGATGCTGCCTTCCATTGAAGCAGAATGAAGTAAAAGCAGAAGAGCCCTGCATGGATTATCTGCCCTTACAAAATGAATTTGTTTCCTTTGGGCTTTGAGTCTATTTGTAAGGAGATGGTAGAATAGAGTCAAGGCTGCTTGGTGACTGCTTTTATATTTTCCCCTGGAACTCTGCGTGTGCCTCCATGGATAGGTGAAGTATCTGAGCTACCATGCCCCAACCTGAATGCTCCCTGCATTCACTGGGAATGCCTGGCTTTGGTATCTGGCAAATAGAATCAGACACCACCATCTTCCAATGGTGTTACTTTTTTTCAGAGACTAGTACAGTTCTTACTCTCTACTGTCTGCTTTTCACTAATCAATATTAAACAGTAGATGGATCTTGCCTCATGGACTGTATGTTTCAAATAGAGGATAGAGCAGATAGGTTTGTTAGAATGTCTGGTGGTGCAGTCTGCCTGGTGTACCTGGTGGTACCTGATGGTGGTACTCAGTTCAATGAGAAGCATTTAATCTGGTACAGCTATGAACTGAATTAATGTTGGCGGTTAGAAAAAAACCAACCCAAACTAAAGCAGAACTCCCAAACCCAACCAAACAGCAAACTCAAAAAGCACTGAAGCTCATGGAGCTGTGCCAGTTCAGGACAGCCAAGTGAAGGTAGCCTGGTTGTGGAAGAACATGGCTGTTGTAAGAATTGAGCTGGTACTTTTAATGCCTTGGTCAAATTTCGGTGGATGGATAGGGTACGTTGGGTTTCTGAACCATGAAACATGAAGTGTGAGATTGATCTCACTAACTTTTAGATGTCTGTGGTATAAGCAGCTGCACTGGAGTGAGTCTTCAGGTCTCCTTAGAGCAAATGGAGAGGAATAGGTGGCTCTCAAGGATGATTCATCTCACCTAGACATCTGTTTGAGGGTGAGTTGACATGCAGAATAGAAGTACCAGTTTCTCTTCACCAAGAGTAAAGACAGCAGAGATGATATGGGTGTCTCATTTAGCTAAATCCCACCTGACGCGCTTACTGTTCCTCTCTGACGTTGGTGGGGTTTCAAAGCATTCAGTTTGGTGCAAGGGATGCTTAACATTCACAAAACCAAGCTGGAACTGTCTGTGCGAGGTGTGGAAGCTGTTCCACCTTTGTCCTAAACTTCTGTGGGTGGTGAATGCGTTGCTTTTACTTGTCAGGTGTGACAGTAAGAAAAATAAATATGTATTCTTTTGATCTCTGCAATAAACTGTAATGAGGAGATGTGGAATGAGCTACTGTCCAGTGATATCTGAGCATAGCTCAGTGTATTAGCTTAAAGCTGGATATACCCAGATACTTAGAGTTGTCAAAGATCTTACTTTGTTATACTAATTTGAATGCTTTTCCAGGGCAACAAAGTTCATTCTCTGCCTTGCATTTTGCATGCAAAGCATCCAGTTTAAATACAAATTAGTCTGAAAACAATCCTCTTTTCACTTCAGATTTTTAAAGCTTGGATTTAGCTTTTAGTCTCATTAATATTCACAAACACTGCTTAGTTAAGCTTGCTTTAATTTCTCAGTGTGCTTTGTTAACAGGGATTATAGTGATGTTTGCATTTGCATGCAGGGCTTTTACTATTGTGTAAATTTTGGTTATTATTATGGAAAGAAATGAAAAAAGCAAGTTGAAATTCTACCTGGGTCCCTCCAGTACTTTCTCCAACTCTTGTGCTTCTTGATAGCTTTGTAAGAGTGTTTCTTTCCATATTTATTAGGTGGATTTTTCATCCCTCTTTGAAAGGTGTTTGAGAGTCTTGGAAGCCCAGAGGAGAAAGGCAGGCTTTTGGTCTCCAGGTATGCCTTCGGCATGCAGCATCAACAAGGGACCCTTTCAGATCTGGAAAGCAAAGACAGCCTTGGAAGAGTCCCACAGTTGTGTCTCTTGCTCAACTGAGGCGGTTGTAGGCGTTAGTTACCCCCGCTGCTCTGGCCAAATGAGCTGGAAAGCACAGCAGAGTTTTCCTAATGATGTGCCAGAGCCAAAGCCTGCTCCCAGCAAAACACCTGTATCCGCAGTCAGCGCTGGCTGCGGAGGCTGCAAAGTGTGTACAGGAGGATAATCCTTCCCATTTAATGCTAAACGTGTTCAGTGGTCTTGAAAAGTGGCAGACAAATCACTCTGGAACTGCAGCCTGCTGTCTGTCCTGAGAGAACACGACTGGAACCCCAGCACATAGCTCTGGGGCTGTACCACAGGTCTGCCCTGATACCTGAGCAGAAGCTGTGTGGAGACCTCATAGCAGCCTTCCAGTATCTGAAGGGGGCTGGCAGGGATGCCAGAGAGGGACTTTTCATCAGGGACTGTAGCGATAGGACAAGGGGGAATGGGTTTAAGCAGGGGAGATTTAGGCTGGATATAATGCAGAAGCTCTTCCCTGTGAGGGTGTTGAGGCACTGGCACAGGGTGCCCAGAGACGCTGTGGCTGCCCCATCGCTGGCAGTGTTCAAGGCCAGGTTGGATGGGGTTTGGAACAAGCTGCTCTAGTGGAAGGTGTCCCTGCCTGTGGCAGGGGTTGGAACTGGGTGAGCTTTAAGGTCCCTTCCAGTACAAACCCATTCTATGATTCTAAGATCCAAGGGTGCAGAGCTCTTTAGCCCTTGCATGTGGAGGCAGCGAGTGCCTGGTCAACCGGATGCTTGATTGCTTAGAAGCAAAGCAAGACGGATGCCACAAGCTCATCTTAGATGAGCAGCCATTGCTGCTGTTGAGTTGGGACGATTGGGATCACTTTCTGAGGAGTGAGAAGACTCGATTTAATGTCGAAACTTCAGAGGGTTTTTTTGTTTAAGCATAGCTCAACCTTTCCAAGACAGTCACATACATGTCACTACAGTGCCCTTTTAATGTTTGTAAGTTCATTTGAGCCTTCTACACCAAGTCTTCCCTTTGGTTAGGTGCCACTGCACCTTGATCCTTTAGGTGGGTAGGACAGCTTGAAACTGCTGGCATTTCTTAGGACCTGGTAAGTGTTTGCAGCTGAGGCAGAATCTTAACCCTTGTTCGCAGAGTACATGTTATACCTGCTCCGGTTGCAAGGTATGTCAACCTCAGGACCTGGGGAAAACACCAGTTTTCCATTGAAACTGTGTCTTTGAGAGTATCAGTCAGTGAGAGGAAAGATGTTACACCCAGAGGGTATGGAGTTATGAGTAGATTTGATCTTAAAGGTATGAACGTGCTCTTCTGAATCTTGCAGGGCTCTTTGTGTGCATTTACTTGCACCATAGAGCAGTTTGTAATTCCCTTCCCCCTGTTCTTTCAGCCTAGAAAGTGCTGTAGCATGGCTTTCATCATAACTGCCAACCTAGTGTCTTGTAAAGAAGCAGTCTTGGGCAGCAGTTGTCCATAGAGGGTCTCTGCCTCATATATGAATGCCATAGACAGCTCCTTCAGTCTTTGGGGACCTCAGGTTATGGTTTATTGTGGGGTTTTGTCATGTATTTTCTGACAGGTATATCTAGGTATGTAACTAATGTTAATATAAGCTGCATCTTTCTTGAGCCATAGAAGAAAACCAGTACAGTGCAGAGGCTGTGCCAGTGCACCAAGGCAAAGCTTAAGTTGAGCAAACATCCTCTGCCTCTCAGCTTGGTCTTGGTGCACGCAGCTTTTGGCAAGCATGGAAGTTGGAGCTAAGAGAGAATAAATGGCCATGTCATATAGGCAACCTCCCTTGCAGATCAAGAGTTAGCAGGTACAGATCATTGCACAATGCTGTGGAGGAACAAAAGGAACGTGTTTCAGTGTGTATAACTTGGGATAACTCTGCAAAGGGAGCAGAGGTCTGCTGAGGCATACCAGGAGATAATCCTGCTTCAGATGTTACGGATGCCTGTTTGAGCCCTAGATTCAGCACAGGAGCTCAGAGTATTTCCTTTTCTCTCCTCTTTCTCTCCCTCCTCAATCTCCCAACTCACAGATCAGTAGCCAAAGGAAATTCATACATTTAAGAACTTCCCATGCAAAGATAGAGCTTCCTGTTCCCTGACTGTCTTGAATGCATGCATATTGCGACTTCCTTTGGCATCTTTAACAACATGTTCCCTGTAGTCTGTAATTTTATGTATCCCTGTAATTCATCACTCATACAGTTTTGGCTTCTGTAGTGTGAGATGCAGCAGAATCTATAAATCTGATAAACTATTACTGTGCCTGCATAATAAGAAGTACCTATATTTAGTTCATGTTATGTCTTCAAGAAATGGCTCTTGGGTGTGTTTTATGGGGCGGATGTGGCATGTTAAGGGAGAAAAATGCAATTCTCTGGCAGACCTTTAGCATTTGGGCCTGGTGGGAAACAATTTGTTATTTCCTGTAATACCTCTTTCAGTAGTCCCTATTTCAGACCAGTGGTCTGCCCAGGCCACTTTTGTTCTACTGAGAATGTCTGTTGTGTGATGCATTTCAAGAGCATTTAAGGAACACAGAGAAGTTCTCTTTCCCACTTTAGCTAGAAAGGTGCAGAGAGTTAATACTTAGGATTTGTTTATTTATTTATTGAAGTTCAATCTGATGGATTTAGGGGTTTCCATTATCCAAGTCTGTACCTAATCCTTTGTTGAATCAGCAGCAGGATGAAATCTTTGCTCCAATTTAATAAATCATGGGAAAGGTTGGGGAGGGATATAATAGTTTCTGTATCTTTTTGCACTACAAAGTGTTTCATCCAAAATGTCATTAAAGTAATCTTAAAGTAAGCTCAAAAAGAGATGAGAACCTGAAGGTAGCCTTTGAAAAAAATCTTAGAAAGGGAATAATCCCTTTATTTAATATATGTACCAATTAAAACAGGTTGCATGATAGTTCCATGCATCGTTTTGGGCATCTTTCCCTATTCGCGTAGGAGTTGTGTGTATGGTTTTTTGTCTCACTCATGTCTATTCAAACCCTTTATGAAGTCAGGTTGTGATGGTTATTACTCTGGAGTGTCTTATAAATGTGTGTAATCTCTCCCTGTGTATGTAAGATTGTAGGCTTGGGGACTGTAGCTTGAAATCAATATTATGTTGTTCTCTGTTAAATTTCTTTACAAAGATTCATTTTTCTACCTTTATTCTGTAAAATAATTGCAATATTTTTCACTGCAGTTACTACTGTACCCTGACCTTCAACTCTGGCCATACATGAGGTCTCTGCAGAGCCCTGTTGAATATATTGTGTAGATCTGCCACGTGGAGTGGATTTTGGGTTGGAATTTGTGTATTAAAGGGAATAAACAGATGCAAATCTAGTTCTTATAGTTGAGACTGTCAGAACTTTGTGGGGCAATGTTGCACTAAAAATCAATGTTGGCTTTTTGTGCAAAAGATTCTGGCTTTCTGATATTGATTTATTTTGGGGGTTTTGTTTAGTTGTGGTGTTTGTAGATCAATGCTGTAAGAAGCAAGACACTCCATCCTGTCAAACACATACACACACCTCACTTGAGTCCTGCTGAGTCAGATCAGAGTGCTTTAGCTTCTGTAAATGAACATCAGCATCATTTAAAGGATTTGGAGTTAAAATAGAGAATCTGCCATAGTTTACAGAATCTGTCACTCCAAGATAAAGTAAAACTGCCAGAAAATGATAAAACTTTGAGATTTAGCTTTAAAGCTTAGGAAAACAACATTATTAGAACTGCAAAAGTCCTGCTTCCATATTGGTGATGCTGTAATGGAAGAGGCAGAATCACTAGATCTTCCACAATCTGCTTTGCAGCAAGCACTGCCTTGCTGAATCCACTGAAGTGAAGGATGTTCTGGTAAAGAGCTGCTGAGGCTGTAAGAAGACCCTCTTCAAATGTGCTTCCTTCTCTCTTACTGTGCATCTATAAAAACTCTTGATATATCTTACCTAAATAGAAATTAATCAGTAAATAACTGACAGCAGTTCTAACTATCATTATCTAGGACCAGCTAGGCTTTACTGGGTATAGTTTTTATTGTGGTATTTTGGGGTGAAAAACCCCACATACATATAGTCCTAATATTAAGGGACTAATTACCTGAAACTTTACTACTACAAGTATTTTCTGTTTTAAGTGTGTTAAGTTGTATCATGGCCTCAAGGTACTATTTGGATCCATAATGTCTGAGCATGTAAATGACTTTGAGCCTGAGGTTTAAGGTGTGTTTGTGCTTCTGTGTGAAGCTTAATGCAGCATCAAGGTTTAAGAATTCTTGTATACGTGACACATTATTGTTGTAAAGGAAAAGAAAGGAAAAAAGCACCTATAGATCCTCTAAAAGCTATGAAAACACCCAGCTGCACAGATCTGCAAAGCTCAGCACTGGTAAAGCTGAGATTATTGTTTCTGAAAGCATGCTAATAATGCATGCTCTGCTTTGAGACCATGGTAAGTCCCTTCATACCCTTTCTCATTTTAAGAGATGAAAACTGCTAGGCAACTGAATGCTTTAGCTGTGTAGTAGGAAGAGCCTTCTGACTACATAGGAAGGTAATTGCAAAATCACTTTGTTAAAGAAATAGCAGCAAATCATCCTTCCCAACTTTCATCACTTACAAATAATAATAATAAAGTTCCAAAGTATTTATTGGAATAAACCTGAAATAGTTTTCTCTAGGCAGATCTTTTCTTTCATGTTTTTTTAATATCTTCAAACTTATGGTGTGCTGTGAAGGGATCAGTGTTGATCAGTGTTGCCAGATGTGTTCTGAACATACTGTAACCCTGCTTATGAGGTGATTTTCTCAAGGAAGCTGAAAGGTGGCTAGGTTAGAAATATAAACCTTCAAGGCTGTGTGAATTGGAAATGAGACTCTTGGCCTGGATGGTGGTGAAATCAGGCACTGTGAGATGGAAATGGTTCTCTTTTTCCTCACCTTTCAGTTAAGTTCTTCCACCTCAGGACATATGAACCCATGTACAGAAGACAGAACAGATTAACTAGTTTATTGCATCCTCTTTGCTTTCATGCTCAAGCCATAGCAGTCACTTTTATCTGAAACAAAGGAATTGTTCAAACTCAAGCTATAGCTTATCATAGAAAAGATCATACCAGGATAAGAAAATACTTGTTCAGAATAAAAGATTTATGTTATCTAAAATAAGACTATGGCTCCGTAGCTTTGAAATCTCAAATTATTGCCTTAAAATTCTCCTTCATAAAACCCATGAGCTCACTAAAAAATGGTTCTTGTTTCAGTTCTCTCAGTAGTAGGTGATCTCTCTTGGTCTACTGAAGCATGTCACTGTCCTAGGGAAAACCTTGTAAAGTCTACTATGGAATATGCTATGTCAAACTTTTAGGACCTAACATTTGTAACAGGTGCCAATCCAACTTTAAAGCTTATGCTGTCAGATTTGTACTGCTTAATTTTTTTGGGTGGTGTTGGTGAGGATATTTTCATCTCTAGGTCATTTGCACATTTCCTTTTCCCATTTCTGTTGTCATACATACATGTATTTTTTGCCCTGGTAAGAATTCAGCACTAGAGCTCATGTGTGGATTTACCCTGAAAATACAAAATCACAGTAGATTGGGCTTCTTTGATAAGCATGTGAAAGGGCTTTCACTGCCTCACACATTTTGTGTGTATCTTGTAAACTACTGTTTGTTCAATTTTTTATTCTATATTAACCTTTCCAGCCCCCATCCTTCCAAAAGTACACTGAAAATCTGCACCTCAGCCATAGACCAGTCCCGGAGAGTATCTCATTGTTAGCACTGGACTTTTCCATCCTTATCTGTCTCAGAAACCTCTGACCATACTTCAGAGGCAGAGCATCCTTTTTGTCAGATCTTGCCATTCTTTCAAGGCTCTCTTCTTAGTCTTGCAGTTCTGTGGCTGCTACTCCAATGGTACAAAGGAAGTAGTAGGAACAATAACATAATAGAATCAGTGAGGTTTTATTTGGTTTTCCTCTAACAACAATAGTAGCATATATTTTGTCTATATTGATTCTAAGATTCTAAGATTGATTCTATGATTCTAAGTCTTTGATTGGCAATGTGCATCAGGGAGGTGTATTTTGGGAGGTGCCCCTGCCCATGGCAGTGGGGTTGGAACTAGATGATCTTAAGGTCCTTTCCAACCCTAACTATTCTATTATTCTCAACAATGGTAGCTCTTATACTCAGTCGTGAGGTTACGTCTTCAGCAGCAGCTTCACTAGAATGAGTTCTGAAGTTTGGGGTTTCCCTTTTGCCTATTTCTGTAAACCAAAGGCTTGTGGCTTGTTTTTTCTCCCCTACAGTCCTCTTCTGAAGAATCACTGGTCTGTCTTGCTCCTTTCCTTTGCTCTACTGTTTGCCTGTTAATTCTCGGTGAGCTTCTGCCTTGAATTTTAAAGCTCTCAATCCAACCAATAGACGTCAGTAAATATCCTCCTGTATGAGTTTTCCTACCCTTAGAGTGTCTGCCTCCATTTTTATTGAAACAGTCTTTCCCAGGCTGTTTGGCTTCTCTATTATTTTCAGCAAGACAGCAAGCTTATTGCTTTCCTTGGCCTGCTCTTTTTAAACGGAGGGGCTTTATGTTATGATTTAAGAGTAAAATCACTCAAAGATGTCTCAGTCTCAGCAGTTTCTTCTTGCTCTGTTAAGACACAGAAAGTTCAGAAGTTTGCCAAATTGTGTGTGAGAACATTCACTGAAACTCAGATTCACAGGGATTGGGCACAGGAGGAACCATCTCATAGCACCGCATCTCCTGGTAGTCAGGCTGCTCGCTTTCATTTATTTTCTCACACTCAGAGCCAAGAAATGAACTGTAACCCCTACCAAAGCCTGCCTTAGATTTTTTGGTTACGCATCTTCTGGAAGCTTCATCTCCAATACCAAGATATGGAAGGCACAGCCCTTTCCCTCTGCAGTGTGCACTGGTGATTAACCACCCTTACTGTTAAAAATGCGTCCCTTCTTTCTAATCTGAAGTTGTCTGAAATTCCCTGGAACAGCAGCTGTGACTCTGACAGTGCAGTGTTTCATGATCCTTCCCTGAAGTGATCTAATAGTATTTAACATCTGTGGACCACTCAGCTTGCCAAGATTTTACAAGCCTGCAGTGAGAAAGTTTGGGTTATAAAGGGCACCCCACTTCTGGGCTGGGTTCATACATGGAATTTTGATGGCTTTTTAAGAAATCGGCTAACATCTTGGTACCCAGGTAGGTATGCATTAGATTTATTGTGCTCTAGGGTATACTGTACATGTGCATTTGCTACGTTCTTCATCTTCCCTACCTGTATCCGTTCTGATTCCATATACTCTGTGCCTAGAAAAAAGGTATCTTGGACAGAAATACTAAGTGGGTTTGGCCAAATGTCGCAATTATCTGTCAATCCTAGAGAAGTAAAAGTTAAAAGCCAGAATGTGCATTGGTTTAACAGAAAGCCAACCCCAACAACCTAACAAAATAAAACATCTTCTTTTGTTTCTCTCAAAAAAGATTTGCTTCAAATGTGTTTGCTTTGTATTGCTTTTCTTTAATTAGAATTTTGGTGGTACCCAGGGCTTGTTATTTACTGAGGGATGTGTATTCAGAGGCAGAATAGAGGATTTGTGCCTGAAGGTTACATGTTGTCTCTTCCTGGGTTTGTGAGATGCCCCGAAGAGCCTCCAAGGTGGGGCTGTGTGGTGTGGCATCACTCCTTCTAGAGGAGAGCAGCTGAGTGGCTTTGGGGTGGTTATGGGAGATGTGAACAGTGTCTGAACTCATCAGGAGGGGAAAAATATGAGCCCCAGAGGTCTGTCAGTTGTGTGACTGCTTGGAAAAGAGATGGGGGGGAGTGCAGAAGGGTGTGAGGAGTCATGAATCAGGTACCCGTGCCCAGCGCAAAGGCAAATGGAGCTTGTTGATGCAGCATGTTAACCGTTGTGGTCCTTAGTTCTACTTTTGCAAAGTATTAGATATCAAGGGCACAGACTGCTTCAGAATACCCTAAAAACTAAGAAAGGACAATGTTACTTGCACTACAAGCTGCTTCGGGAGCACTGTGCTCTCTACTTGTTTCTTAAGACTGTCTTAAGGTACTAGGGGTGATGTTGCTGTCATTTGTTTCTGTTGTAATAAGTGTAGAAATATGCTGAGAAATGGGAAAAGAGAGAAGGGTCCTGGTCCCAGAATTTTACTACTTGAGAAATCCAGTATCTCTGCTACTTGACAGTAGTGGTTTCTACTTTCAAATTAATTTCTCCTTAAGCTAACCCTTACACACTTCACTTCTCTGGAGCTTTTGGATCAGTGGCACAGAAGTGCTGAGTATTTGTACCAGGATACAGGCATGTGCTGAGCTGAGTCATTCCTGTCCAGCTGAGTGTCCAAGCTACAGTCCAGCACTCATCATCGCTTGCCTTTTCCAAGCTGGCTGGGAGAAGAGCAACTGACCCAGTGGCAGGTAGAGAGGAGCCTGGGTGTTGAGTCCTTGCTGTCCTCCAGAGGTTTTGTGCTAATTTGCTAAACACTTCCAAGGTGTTAAGGGCACAGGAGGTATATAGGAACTTAATGCTAGTTTTAGAAAGGTGTTAAGTGATTAGTTCCTATTGGTTTTCAGTAGGAGTTATATGCCTGGCTGCTGCTTTAAACCCTGTTAATTACCATTTGATAGCTTTAGGTACATTATTACGTCTAAAAGCATGTCCTGTGGTCTTTATACAACAGTTGCTCCCTCATACAATAAGGATAATGTTTCTTCTTTCACAATAATGACAAGGGTGAGCACATGAAAAATTATGTTCTTGAATTCTGTGGAATCATGGACTACACACTTAAAGTAATCCTTTGAACAGCACTTGATTAGAAACAGTTCACTGCTTATAACTTTAGTTGCTTGGGTTTTTTTTCAGCAACACCTGAAAGATCCTTTCACGTGAAAACTGAGTTTTGTAAGAAAAAAACCCAAAGTTTTCTCTTTATTTTGCCTCTGGAGCAATGCCCAATGCCCTGTCAGCATAGAACTGGGGCAGAGGACATTTCTGAGAACTACAGTTAACACAGGATATTGAGAGGGGAGAGGATGCTTGAATTAATTTCATCTAGTTTCAGGATACATAACAGACTGTGCTCTGCATTGCTGCAATCTCACTGTGCTTCCAGGGGCTTTGAAAGGATGGGATTAGAGGCATAGTGATTAAGGTTATCCTTTCCTTTTAATGCTTATGTTGGGTTTGTATTGGAATAGCCACTGTGATTATCCATATACACTGAGACTGATTTCCTGTTGCCCTCCTCAGATGATGGAGTAGGAGTTTGGCTTTTATGCAAACATATTGCGAGTGCTGGGCAAACTCAATATTGGTTATGAGCTGAGAGGATTGTTCTTTAGGCATTGGTGTGAGATGCAATCTTGTTGTGTTTTGCTTTTACATGCAAGATCTGCCTTCGGCCTTCAAACAAAACATTTCAGTTCATTCCTGCTCTTCATCTCCAGTAATGTTTCTTGAAGTGGAATCAGGTTTTTCAGACTGAG
The DNA here is from genome assembly GCA_026283785.1 of Coracopsis vasa. Classification (NCBI taxonomy): domain Eukaryota; kingdom Metazoa; phylum Chordata; class Aves; order Psittaciformes; family Psittacidae; genus Coracopsis; species Coracopsis vasa. The sequence continues at coordinate 15,862 of JANHGB010071176.1, forward strand.
GAGTGCTGCTTTGTTGATACCAGTCCATAATGTGTTTAACTTCAAATTATGGTATATTAAAGTTCAGTGAAATTGAATCTTTGTTTTTATTTCTCTGCCAGTCAAATCAATATCCTATTTGCTAACAGGAGGCAGAAAGACTGGTTGGCGTGAGTGGTATGACTTGATAGGCACAAACAGAAGGAGACAAGTTGTTTTCTCTTTTGAGCTTCTGTTTTCCAAGTTCCAGGTTTTCAGTAGGGTCGTAAGCAGTTCTCAAAATGATGCAACTTCATCTTCTGAGGAACACATGCCCTGCCAGTGTATAATTTGTTGTCAGCTACAACAGAAGGTGCTTCCCTAGTGAAATCATTCAGGACCAGTTGCTCCTGCAGGTGTCTGTTTTTGTTGTATCATCCCTGTCAGACTCAGTTGATTTCTTTGACAACACCTGGATACACACTAAAAAGTCTGCTTGGAAAGGAAAGCGTGAATCTGACCAACTACTTAAATCTATTCCTTTATGTAAGAACTACTAAGAAAGCCTCTTCACTTCTTAAAATGACAGAGTCATAGGATTTCATTATTATTCTGAGTCAATTAAAGCTGAAATACCACTTTTATAGGCTGTGGAGCAGAGTGGCAACTAGGATAAAGCTGTGACAGAAGTGATGACTGCAGTCATAGCAGCCAGTGGGAAGAATAGTGGAGGTTAAGAGTTTAAAAAATATGCTCTGTGGTGCCCTAACTCTGCTTGTTTCAAGGTCGGTGATGTGGAAGTCTCCCTGGCATCACTTAAAGCAATTGTAAGCTAATGAAGAATACTTTGACATCTCCATGCTGTAAAGGCTGGCCACTGTAAAACTGCAGGCTGCTTTTTAAACCTGACACCTCTAAAGTGCTGGCACTCAACCAGCTCTGGAATGGCTCCATCTTTAAATGTTAACATTTCAGTTAATAATTATCACAGAATCCCAGCCTGGTTTGTGTTGGAAGGGACCTTAAAGCTCATCCAGTTCCAACCCCTGCCATGGGCAGGG
>JANHGB010071176.1:16980-46647 GCA_026283785.1 Coracopsis vasa
AGATGGACCACTGGAAGTTCTGCTCCGACGGGCCCTGGTAGCCGCTCACCTTGCACCACAGCGTGATGTGGGAACCCTCCGTGCGGTAAAGGGGCCCTTCCTGCACCGCCACTTGCCGCTGGGCCAAGGCCATGCCTGTGGGAAGAGAGGAGCCCAGCATTACTTCCCAACAGGCAGCCCCCGTGCCTCATCCTGGCTGTACCTGTGCTACCCTTTGGCAGCTGTGCTCAGCAGGGCAAGCCCTCATACCCCATTTTAAAACTGGGACATCAGGCTCTTGCACAGCACCCTCCCAGCCATGTCACAACTTCCTTGCTGACTGAAGGGGAACATTTTTTAAGATACCCTGTGAAAGAAGCAGCATCGAGATGACATAAAATACTTCTATGGTAGCAGTAAGAATCCAGGAACAAAAGGTATCCCACCACATGGCAACAAACCAGAAAAAGCTGACAAGGCTTTGTTTTCAGTACTACTATAATTTTCCAACCCTACGACCCTGAGATCCCAGGAATGGGGTTGCTTTAGGAGGGGCATTGGTGGTGGCACATCTGCAGCACCTCAGTGCACACAGGTGGCTGGGGAGCTGCTGCTGGGGCTCCCCAATCCAGCAGCAACTTCTCCTGGCACAGCCCAGCCAGGACTGTCTTCTACCAGCAGAGAGGCTCATGTGCAAGCCAGGAGGCCACACACCCTCTCCTTGGGTTTCCAGGCTACACAACTGCAATATCACAGGCATCTGCCCTCCATCAGCAAACCCATTGGAGGCTACGGCTGGTCCAAAATCGAATTCTTTTTCCCTGAAACCCAGCATGTCTTCCCTAGTCTCTCAGTTACACTTGTAAATGCATACAGGGAAATATCACACTTCCAGTACTGCTGCTTCAAGTCTCTTTGAAAGGAGTATATTTACTATATAACGAAAACAATTAAGGTTAATGGAGGGAGTGGGCATATTACACTAACACTGCCTCTGGCTGCTGGAAATTGAGACCCGGTACCAGGCATTGTACACATGCAAACTCGTGCGGCACGGAACAAAGACAACCCTGCAGCACGGCGACTGTGATCCACTGTATTTTTACACAGATTATGGATGGCTGGCCCTTGGGCTCATGGCACATTACCAGCACAGCCCTCCAGGGGCCAGATAAATTACAGCAATCTATCTTGTTTGTTGCTACATCAAAGGCTCGAGGTCTGGAGACCACAGTGGGTGTTCATCGGTTATTGAGTTACCAGCAGCATGCGCACATGGCAAGGCCAATCACCCTGGCTTCTGTGACTGCTTGCTTGCCATCATAAAACAGCAATAAGCCGATTTAAAGCGTGTCCTGCATAATCATGTTTGCAAGTTTCATCCTCTGTGTGTGCATACATGAGGGGGTGGAGTTTTACGCCTCTTCAGTTTTTGACAACCATGTTCAAGTCCAGAGGTGAAATTAACCTTTCAAAAACTAGCAACTTGCAGGTAGAAGAGGCAGCCTGGCATCGGGGATTACTGACTCAATCCCCTGCTCTGGACATGAAAGTCCAGATAGGAAGTTTTTCTCCACAGCCAGCCTGGATCAGAGCCAGGAGAGATGGTTCTTACCAGCTTAAAACAAATTGTGAAAAATGGGTTCAGCACATCCATCAGGCCATGCAGCTGAACAGATGGAGTTCAATTTAAACTATTAACTTAGGCTCAGCTTGCTGCTGCTCCAAATTATGTTTCTTTTTACTCTTTATGAAATAATGTGATTTAAGGGAGGAAAGATAGCATGTCTGAAACAAACAGGGAGAGGAACAATAGAGGCAAACACTGTTTGCTCTACCAATCTCTTTATCCTAGGGAAAGATACCGCTAGAGACAACTGTTCTGGGTTCAGCAGTAGCAGTCCTTTTTCTCCTTCTTAGTAGCTGGTGCAGTGCTGTGGTTTTGGCTTTAGCCTGAGAACAATGCTGATAACACCGATGTTTTTAGTTGTTGCTAAGTAATGTTTACCCTGATGAAGGACTCCTCAGTTTCATGCTCTGCCAGGGAGGAGGGGAATCCATGAGGAAGCAGAGACAGGACACCTGATCCAAACTAACCAAGGAGTATTCCACGCCACAGTACGCCATGCCAGTATAGAAACTGGGAGGAGTTACCTGGGAGGACAAGATCGCTGCTCGGGTCAGGCTGGGTATCGGTCAGTGGGTGGTGAGCAGTTGTATTGTCTTCCCTTGTTATTTCCCTTATCATTATTATTATTGGCGGTAGCAGCAGTGGTTTTGTGTTATACCTTAGTTACTGGACTGTTCTTATCTCAACCCATGGGAGCTACATTCTTTCCATTCTCCTCCCCATTCCTCCAGGAGTAGGGGTAGGAAGAAGTGGGGAGTGAGTGAGCAGCTGCGTGGTTCTGGGCTTAAACCAGGACAACAACCTAAGGACAACACATCTAAGGTGCAGACAGCCTTTTCTCTCATCTGGTAAAGGCCAAAGGACAAAGCAAATACTACAGTCTTTGAAGTGAACTGTTGAGACATGGAAGTACAAAATGAAATATACTCTTTTGTACAGAAGTAATTTTAGTTCTGCTTTGTAGCTAAGCAACACTGACCTTGATGGTGAGTAATAATAGCAAGAAGGAAATATTTTGGGAAAGTGTTTCACAATAACCAGTTAGAACTGGACTAGTGGTGGGGCGCTTGACAATGGGACTTTACAAACCTGAAGTTCAGCCAAGGAATGAAGTGATGAAGATGATGAAGAAACAACCACCAGGAGTCCCAGAGACCACTACCACGTTGTTGTGCACATGGAAAAATAGGCGTAAACCCATGTAAAGTAGTTCTGGGAAATGTTATGAACATGTGTGTCATTTACTGGAAATATAATGAATATGTATATTAAGCAACAATGTAATCACAGCCTGATTGATGCTGGGACGAGACACGTTAAGAGAAGCTATCCCCCGTGTCTCCCAGCTCTGCAATAAAGAATACCTGCTTGCCAACTTAAACTTTGCTGGCAAGTTCTTGGCAAGTTCTTCGAATCACTGTTTTTAAAGCAGCAGGAAGGGCAAGATCGTTATTGCACACCTAGAAAGAGCTAGTAATGCAGTTTTTCTATGCACATGTAGCCTTGCTACAGCATACAAACACCGTGCATACAATGGCACAATTAAAATTGACCACAAGGCAAGCATGCAGCAGTAGGAATTTAAAGTTGCACATAACACCCATTCAGTCATTTCTCAGCTGAGCACACAACCTTGGTTTGCAGGCTTTCAATGCCTTTTACATATGAATTCTTTGAGGAGTTTTCCAACTATTCAGTTGAAAATCATAATTTTATCAGAGGCATGTACTGCACCTTCCAAAGCTCACTGCCAAGATCACGACCTCGGGGACCCACAAGGCAGATCTCTGATGTATGCAGCCTTTTGACAGATGTCAAATCCCATCACCCTCATGGTTAGCGCTATATGGGGCTTCCTTCTTCCATTGCCAGTGGTTTAGGGCACCTCGCCTGTAATGTTACAGCCTGGAGTCCTGCTACAAGTTCAGAAGAGACCCACTTCCCTTCTCTCCTATTCCCTCTTGCATTGGACTGCTGCACCTTCCTGATCCAGCCAAAAGTGAGAGGCAAGAGAAAAGGAACATTTTGCTTCCTGTCTGGGTCCGGGAGCCTAAGCAGCAGAGGGACAAAAGAAGCCTGCCCAGATAAAGCCCTGCCCAGCTCCAGTGTAGAAACAAGACAAAGCAGTTGGGGTTTTGCTTCAACTTGCAGCAAGTTTCTGTTGAGCCTCTGAAAGGTGAGAGACATTGACTGGATCTCCAGAGGGGCAGGGAGCAGCACATCCACAACTCTCTTCCCCCCTGCCTGGCCACAAACTCCTGCTCCAACACAGATGGGCACAAATGCTTTTCAATACTTACAAAAGCCCACACAACAGAAGCAGAGATACTTCTTCATTAAATCATCTTAACTGAGAAAAGGAAGAATTAAAACAATCAGCCTGAGATAGACATCCACCACTACAAGTTTTCCCCTCAAACAGTTAACTTTCACAGTGAAGGGTATGTGGCAGTTTTTAAGCTCTGGGAATTGCTGTAGCCACAAACACGCAGTATCAGTAAAAGAACTGCATTTCTTAACAAGCAAGCATTCTGATTAACAAAAATAATGTGCCCAAGATCCCATTTTCAACTCTTATCTTTCCCTCTCAATGTGAGTGAAGAGCTCACTGGAGGAGGAGCTGTGTGCTCCACACCTCCCCTAGGACACCCAGGAGACAGTTATGGCGGCATTTGGCTGGTACTGCACTGGCACAGCTGGCTTTTAATTGCAAATCCAATATAATTTACTGACAATGCAAGGGCTGATACGGAGGAGGTAGCAAGCCAAGAGCTACTTTAAAATTAATAAGAAATGATAGGTTTGTGCATCTGGGTTTTTTCCAAAAGGGAAAAAATCCCCCACAGTAAGAAGGAAGCACTCCCCAATCCTTATCCCCTACAGATGAGGGCTATTGTCCCAGCTTTCTGAGCTAAGAGCAAGGCAGCTCTTTGATTGTGCTGGCCAATCTACCTCCCAGGCCCCATCTGGGAGACAGAAGGTGTGTGGGGGAAAGAGGAGGCGGCAGTGGAAAGAGGGGATGGCACTGCTGGGCGATTAGACTCAAGGTCATGCAGCAAGAGGACCACACAGGATCCAGGCACCAGCAGATGCCTGGTCTCTGCACCTCCCCTTCACCAGCCTACCCAGCAAGCTCCAGTGCCTCAGCTAATGTCATGTGAAGGAGCTCTGTAAGGAGAAATGCACTGTCAGAGTGACCCAGCCATTTGTAACATCAGACAGAACTTCAATACTTCTCCATTCAATCCACAGGCAAGAAAGGAGCACTGAGTATCCCTGCCAGCCAGGCATCTCACCCAGAAGTGCTGTAAGCTCAGCTTCTGAGTACTCTTCTGTCTTTGCAAAACCCCCCCACTCCCAGCAACATCAGCTGACTATGGCAAGAGCTGACCTTTCCACAGGGAGACGCTCAGAGCTCAGGTTTTCCAGACACAACTGGTCATTTCATGTGCTTGATTGGAAATACTTTGAAGATGCCCCATTTCAGACACTTACTCTTTGGGAAGGAGGTGGACCTTCAGGTCCCTCTGAAAAAAAAACCCACCAAAACCAACAACAGGCATGCAAAATTGTATCAAAGAACGTTGATTCAAGTCTTATGGCTTAGGTGAGTGTAATGGAAGAAAGGATGGCTGTGCACACAGAAACTGCCACAGCATAGACACATTGAAAGAATAAATAAGAATCAGGGATGGAATGATGAGGAACCCCTTGCACAAACATTTTCCCATCTCTGTGGCTTATGCCTGTTCCACACCCAAAGCATCAGAGCAAGTCACATCAAGGTATCTTAAGATATCAATAATCACTGCCAGTAGGTGTTTAATCTAAAAGAGAAACTTGAGCTCTTAGCAGCAGTATTATCCTGGGTCTCTAATCATCAGAGAACAATTAAAAAAGAAGTCTGTTTTCCCATATCTTCCAGAACCATAGGGCTCACAGTGCTGAACACCAAATGGATTACATAGCCTTAGGGAATGTTTCTACCCCTGCCGCTTTACAGCAGTTTTACTTCACTTAGCTCTAAAGCGGCATTTGTCAATAACTGATAATAACTAATCCTAAGTTTCCTTTAAAAATTACTTTGCCCCTTTTTTTGGCAGAAAACATTTCCAAAGAGATCCCTCTCCCTGTCCCCTGCACAAATACACAGCGCATATTGGGGGTCTTTTGTTGTCACTATTGTTTGTTTAATTTATAGGTGCTCCTGAGGAAGTATTGGAAAAGAGCAGGAACAATGACAGGACATAAGGGAATTACTTCTACATGAGAAGTAATGGAGCAGGTGACGACTCTGGCCTGGAAAAAGGATGACTTTAAGAGGATCTGGTAAAGGTCTACACAAATATGTATTGCCATGGAGAAGATGGACAAGAATTGACTATCTCTTCTATTTTGAAAACTAAGGGCCATCAACCAAAACTGGTCAGATTCAGTTTTATAACAAGTGAGGCAGTTCTTGCAGCTGCACATAGCAGACATGGGGATGTCCTTGCTGAGGGATGCTGTGGATACATAAAGTTCACATGGGTCAAAACATGTGTGGGACAAGAGCCTGAAAGAGGAGTAGTAAATAGATCTGTCTACAGCTTTTTGAGATGTGATACTGAGCTAGGTAAAGGACACTTGGTCTGAACTGGTACCACTGTCCTCATGCCCCTACATAACCTGTGTCATGGCAGGCCATATTCTTCAGCCATACAGGTCACATCTAGACTGCAGACTATGCATTGGCTATACTACAACAGAAGGTTAAAAATTAAATAAATAAATAAAAGGCACCATTACAGCTTTTTTTCTGTTCTGAACATGGACAACTGAACCAGTTCCTTCAAAACACCCCCAGAACTGAAGTGGGAGCTAGTGCCAGTGTGCAGGGAAGGGAAGGAGAGTGTGCATAAATCCTATTTGGCTGTGACAAACTAGCATCTGCAGCAGATCACAGGACCTGGCAGAAAGTCCCCAGTAATGAAGATAATTCAGACACAAGTGCTAAAGAGCACTTATGCTGAAGCGTCTACTTCCTAGCTTGAGAGATGCTCTGGGCATCCACAACCCAAGAGCAGGTGCAAGCACCAAGAGCATCACAGGCCATGGCAACTGCTACCCTCCTGCAGGTCTGTGGCTCGCTCAGCAGCCAGGCTCGCCACCCGGCTGGCCCTTGCTCTCCAACACATGGCATGGCACAGTCTGAGGTGAGTGCCAGCAGACTCTTCCTCCGGCTGTGCTCAGTGCCTTCAGCCCTGGCCCAGCGTCACAGGAGACAGCAGGCATTCCTGCACCCCGCTCCAACCGTGGGGTGAGGGAAGGATGCTGTGCCCACAAGGCAATGGTTTTCATCCAGCCTAAGGGTGCTGTTGCTTTATTAGCCAGGGATGTTAATTTGTGGCTTCCCCCTGCCTCCCATATACTCATAACCCACCACAAACAAGCACAGTAGCACTGTGGAACAATGCCACAGCAAGTGGCTCACAGGCAGCAGGGAACAGCATGGCGGGCAGAAGCACAGAATCACAGAATGATCTGGGTTAGAAGGAACCTTTACTCATTCAGTTCCAACCCCCTGCCAGGGGCATGGACACCTTCCACTAGAGCAGGTTGCTCCAAGCCCCATCCAATCTGGCCTTGAGCACTGCCAGGGATGGGGCAGCCACAGCTTCTCTGGGCACCCTGTGCCAGTGCCTCAGCACCCTCACAGGGAAGAGCTTCTGCCTAAGAGCTCATCTCAATTTACCCTCTTTCAAGCAGGACATAGTCTTGCTTTGCTTTTCTACTCAGTTATTTTCCCAGGTAAGATTCTTAATGGATGATAAATCCATTTAAATGTTAATGCAGGCCACATTCTTACAGTTGAGTTTTTCAGTGCGGCAACTGCAATGTAAATAGAAGCACTTACTCAAGAAAGTTTATGGATTGATATGGGTTCTTGGTTTTCTGTATGTTTCTATCAGTGGGTAAATCATGTGTTGTTTTCATGAGATTTGGTTGTCGCTTTTGATTTGATTATTTGAATTGAAATGTGGAAACAAAATGGTCTTTCAAGACAGATACATGAAGCAATCTTAACCATACTGTCTACAGCAGAAGAAAGTAAGATTTTAAGAATGCTTGAGGAAAATAAGAATGTTTTGGGGTTTTTTTTAAGAATGATTTAAATCAATTAAAAAGGATTTATTAAAGTCACTTATGGCAATAAAGTTGAATTAGAAGTAATACAAGCCATGCAGACACTTCCACTTACTTGCCTTGAGTGTGACTTGCTAGAAATGGGAAGGTTGCATCGTCTGTGGTTTTGCAGTGTGAACAGTGCCTGGAAAGGAACGAGAGGGAACTGAGGATTCCTGCACTGGGTGATGCTCCTGCCCAAATGGGTGTGAATCATTACTCTGAACTGAGGAACTTTATCATGCTCTAAGATCAAGGGCTATTTTCTGTTCCAATTCTCTCTCAAGTTAGTAAGCTCTTTGCTAGCAAACTGTAATACCTTGCTAGTCGTCTTGAAAATGTTCTTTTGGATGAATCCACACTCCCTGTTTTCAGTTAATTCCCACGCTTTCACTTCTGCTGGCCTCCTGATCACTACAAATCCTCTTTATCCCAGGGAATAGTGAATATGAAAAACTTCTTTTAAATAATGCTCGCTATGAGCACAAGATAATTATGTTTATCTATTTCACACAAACCCAACTTTCACACCACATTAAGTCTGCGAAGTCAAGCACTTACAAAAAGCACTATTACGGCTGAGCAGCAAATTTATGTGCTGTTCTTATTGCCTCTTCAGAAGTCTGCTTCTACCAGTTCTCCGTTTGCCTTCTTTCTTTGCTAATTTCAGTCAGTTTAGCTCAAAAGGGCTGTCCTTGAGGACAGCATTTCTTCTATTGGAAATCTGTTTTCTCTACTTGTTGCTTTTCCAGTGCCATACTGTAACTTCTGTTGGTGGAGGAAGCAATGAGCTCTGATGCTGCTTCTGCACCTATAAGCTTCCTGCATGGTTGGGATGAAAACCAGTAACTCTTTGTTAACTGTAGCCAACTTGGTTTCCTTTTACTTCAGTGTCCAGGAAGGTTGAAGTGATTCTTCACATTAGTTGTTGGATTAATCTGTTGGAGGTTTTTGAGAGCTGAGTAGTGGGGCTTGCTAGCACTTTCCTGAATCATAGAATCAAATACATTGGGAAGCCCTCCAAGCTCATCCAGTCCAACCATTGCCCAGCACTGCCAACGCCACCACTAACCCATGGCACTGAGGGCCTCGTCTCCACAGTGTATGAACACTTGCCAGGACGGTGACTCCAGCACTGCCCTGGGCAGCCTGTGCCAATACCTAAGCTCCCTTTGGGGAAGGAGTTGTTCCTCAGCTCCATCTAAGCTAATATCCAATTTGTATTTCTGTCTGATTTTCTTTTTCTTTTCATTCTGGGTAAGTGTAGAGCTTCATCAGACTTTACAATAAACCAGAAGGTATCTTTTGGTGAACTCAGCTACTGCTCAGGAACAAAACTTGTGTAATTCATGTCCTTTGTTATGTTTTAACACAAAGGCCTCAGATTGCAGCCGCCAGCCCATACATGTTAAGCCAGGCTCCTGAAGTGGATTATTTTATACTCTGTGAAACTGCATCAAATGCATGCGCTTAATGAGATTCGACCCCAAATACACATCTGATGGCTCTACAAAGCTGGTGTGTATACACTGATAGAAAAGAATATGTAAGGGACAGGCATGTTTTTCAGGCAGCTACACCACTATTGATTCACAAACATGGGTACTTTCACATGTGGGTATGAGCATCCTGTGAGTTAAACCTGTGTCTGACAAAGAGTTTTGCCCTTTCATTGACAAATATGTAGTTAACAACTCAGGCTCACTTCTGTTCCAGAAATCAATCATAAGGCTTTTACTCAGCCCTTTGGTTACTTCCTGCTCCTTAATAAACAAGACAGCTGTCCTCTAATGCCAGGATTATGAATCTGGGTGAGCATCTCCCTGTGACAGAGGCTGGTTTCTGCCTGCTCTGTGTTGTGGCAACTCATAAAAGCAAATTTTGCTGTGTGCAATACAAACAGGAAATAAAGAGGATGTGTACCCCACAGTGCTCAAAGCATAAATGCAAGGTGAGGGAGCAAGTGGCTAGAGATGATACACAGAAGGATATTATGAACTGATGCTGCTTTTGTGTTATCTTGGAGAGAGGGATGTGAAGGCAGAGGCGCTGGGTTGCTGTCAGTAAGTCAAGATTCTCCTGTTATCAAGTAAATGCTGTTCTGTGATGAAATGCCTTCAGCAAATGATGCCATAGGGTGCTGTGCAGGAATTCTCTGCAGTTGGTACCTTTACTATGAACTGGGCAAATACTTGTGCCTTCTAGAGAATTTTCCCTCTTTTGTACAGATGCTTTTAACTGTCAATACTTATTACTTCAGGTTTGTGGTCAATTGTAAGACTATAATGAAAACTCCTGGGTGTTTGTACTGGTTCACTATGTCATTGCTTGCTATATCAGATATGTTTTCACTTGCTGGAACAAACCTGTATAGTGTTAGACAGTTTTACTGTACAATAAGGTTTGAACTTAAGCTGGCAGAAGGATAGAAAACCAATTCTGAGGGAATTCTCATGCTTCCTTTAACAGAAGATCTCTCCACTGGGGAGGACAGTATGCCTGTAACTGCGCAGTGTTTATCTTCTCTGCCTCGCTGCTGCCCTGTGACTGACACGTTAACTCACTGGCTGACTTTCTTTTCAACTCATTGTAGAAATAGAGTTATTTTGTCAATGGCAGCACGATATCAGTTGAAGATGGATCAAATGGCTCGGGCAGAATTCTCTTTTCTATGAACTCTCCTGCTCAGATCATTCTTTAACCGATTTATTATGAAGTTTGGGGCATCAAGTGAAGTAGTATGTTTGTATATGTAGGAAAGAATGAATAAGATGGCAAACACTTGTGTTTGGTTTTCTCAACACTTTCCTTTTTGTGTGTGCTCTGTGTTCCACTGATGAGTTTTAGATACACTGGCCAAGTGAACAAGTTGGAAGTGATTTCAAATTCAGCCACTGTGGAAGAGTAGAGCCTTTTTTTGTTGGCTCAAGGGCTGGATGTTGGTAGCTTGGAAGAAGAGACACTGACATTTGTGCGTAGCTGCAAGAAAATGCAGTGTTGAGCAGTTCTGTATCCAGTGGCTGCTGCCTGGCCAGTCCAGAGCTCCAGACTAACCCTGGATGCTGGCTCTGCTGGAGGTATCGGGGCAGGAAAGGGAGTTACTGAGAGGAGGATGGGTAAGAAAATAGATCCAGTGTAAATCAAGTTTCATTACAGCCTCTGCAACTTGTTTAGTGCTGTCTTTACATCTTTCTCTCCCAAACCTCAAGGTTTGCAACACTATAAAAAACAGATGAAAGTATTTTGGGAACCAGACAGAATTTCTTCTCATGAAATGGCCACCAAAACTGTGAAAACATGCTATGAAAGTAGCAGTTGCTGAGCCAAGCCCATGAGCTGCAGCCCCACAGAAGTGTGCTCAGTTGAGTTTGTCCAATAACATCAGCTGAGGCTGTGGTTCTGCAATGTGAGAAGGATGTAAAAGATCCCGAAGTAACAAGGGATAGGACAAGAGGCAGTGGCCTCAATGACACCAGGATATGTTTAAACTGGATATTAGTAACAATTTCTTCCCCAGAGGGTGCGCAGGCATTGGAACAGACTGCCCAGGGCAGTGCTGGAGTCACCATCCCTAGAGGGATTTAAAAGATGTGTAGATGTGGCACTGAGGGATGTGGTTTATTAGTGGCCTTGGTAGTGCTGGGGTAAAGATTGGATTTGATGATCTTAAAGGTCTTTTCCAACCTGGTCTATTCTGTGATTCTATGGCATTAGTTTTGTGGCTTTGAGAACTATAGGCACAAGGGAGATGGGATATCCAGCTGGTGTCTTGTTTTAGCAGGGAAAAAAAAACCTTCTAAGTATTACGGGCATTATAATACTGCTGGAGAGGATCACTGCTGATGGCATGCACTGGAGCCAAATCCTGTTCTGAAACATGTTAGCACAGATGTAGAGTCACTGCTTTAAAAAAAACTGAATGAAGACATCTGGATTTGTGCTGCTCTAACAAAGCAGGATGCTGTCCTCTGGGTATAGTTTCCCTGTACTGAACAGACAGAGCTTCCAACATTTTAAATATTGACATTTTACGATGTTTTCCCAAGGTGCTCATTTAACAAAAACTAACCAGGAAAATAGGGAAGGTAGGTACTGGCTTTCATGTGCCTCCAAGGGAGAGAATCCATCCTCATGCAGGCAGAGCACTCAACAGCTCACCTGGAGACTTCAAGAGCTCTCTAATGCACTATGTCCCTTCCCAAGGACACAAGGATCACAGCTGTGGGAGAAGATTTCCTCTGGACTTGGCAGCATTTGTGTAACTGGCACTCTTGGAGTCCAAGGTCTAGGGACTGAGCTGTTGGTACTTGTGTAACCTGAAATCTTGTCTCACGTTTTGGTTTGCTCCGATGCGCCGAGTTCTCTTCTCCTCATGTAAATTGCATTATCAACAAAGAAGTCGAGCTGAGTTTGCATGAGTGTTCTTTGCTCATCTGCTGCTGGTTTTATTGGAATCCATAATCTAAACTGTGTATTAAAAATAATGGTAAATGTTGACACAGCATCTCCCCTTTTTAATTTCCTGCCTTTTCTCAGCAACTTCAGCATCAAACAGTTGTCTTTTCAACCACTGTCACACTAGACTTGACCCTAAGCCTATTCCTAATGATGTTCACTCTGTTCTGCCAAGTAAGTAATTCCTGTCTGCTATTCTGCAGATACCTCACACTATTAAGTCCTTTATTACATCTCACTGTGCCCTATCTCCTTGGATAGGGCAAATATTTGCCTCCTTCAGATTGCAGTGAGACTCGAATACCAAGTTGCCACCAAAGAGATTTTTTCTTCCTTGTGCCAAATTACGGTGGGTATTTGTACAAGTCATTGAAAAGCAGCTTAATTAGCCATGTTATTCTGCACTACATAAGTCTTTCTCTGTTTAATTGCATGGTTCATTCCTTTGCTGTTGTAGAGGTATCCTGTTTGTCAGTGCCTTCCTTCTGGGTCTACTCAGGGATATATGCTCCTTGGTTGTGTCTGAGTATTTTAGAAGTATGACAGCTCTAGAGGATAGCACATTGTCTCAGTTTTGGGGAATGTATGTTCTGTGTGGTATTCCTTGGGTGTATCCTCACAGCCTGTCCTGAAGACACTGTGAGGATCAGCCCATTCTAGGACTTGTTTCATTTGCTGGAAGCAGAAAAGAGAAGGGAAACAATGGAGGCATGGCTGGATGATGACTGTGTTAACGAAATTCATCCTCCCAGTGTCCTTGGTCTGCAGCCTCACCTTTGCTTCCCAACATAAAGTAGTAAGAAGGAAATTAAATACTTGATTTCTTTAAAATTTTAATGCTATTGAAATCTCAGCTCTAAGATTAGAGGAGACTTAAGCTGTCATTTTAAGTGGCTCGTTTTCAGGATGCTGAGATCAAACTTTCATCTGCACTAGATGGTATCAACAGTGAAGGCATCAGGCACATCTTGTATTATGGGACCTACCTCTTCTCAATGATCCTTCATAATAAGCTATTGCATTTCTTATGTGTCTTAGGAATGTGATGGATTGTTCTGCTGCTTTCCAAAATCGAGTTATCCTCCTTGGGATGTGTTGTATGTTTGCCTTGAGAGCAAAATCTACTTCTTCCATGTATTAGGAAGTCAGAGATAGTCTTTGGTTTTCATTGTGTTTCTTCCATTATTTTCTGGATATCTGTCTCTAAGAAGTGAAAAGCCAGTGTAAGATGAAGTGATTGATAAAGTCTTTCCATAATGTCGAGATGTCTGGTGGCCTTCAACTGATGTTGATTTATGAATTGAGAAAAACTTGCTGTCCTAATTGGGAAGGATGTTGAAGAGTGGCTTATGGATGATGATATCAGGTTAGTTTTCTACAACTAGTAGAAATTATTATGTAGATAATGATGCTTGTTGCTGTAAATGCAGGAGGCTTTCTGCCTTTTTGAGAAACTGAAGCATTAAATCTGTGTGAACCAACTTCACGTCATACTATGTTGAGGAGTACAGTAAACTTAGTTCAGTAGCTGCTGAACTATATTGGATGAAGAGTTTCTGGCTTCAACTACTTTATATGGTTGTTCTTTATTTGCCTTTTTTCATCCTTTCCCCAGCAAAAATACTAACATATTTTTTTCCAGTTTATTTTGCCTAAAGCAGAAGATCTACTAAATGACTCTGTTTTGAAATTGAAGCTTGAATAATAATGCAAGCATTTAGAAGTACTTTGATTAACCACATCACCCTTTTGCAGTCTGAGATAAAATAGGAGCAATAAATTCTAGGCCTCTTGTAATGGGAATTTTAATTCTTGCTGTGTCTTTGGGGCAATACTAAATTGGAGATTTTCTTGCTGGGTCATATCCATGGGAGCTGAAGGATTGTTTTGAGCGAATACTTCCCCCCTTTCCCTATTGCTCTGACAAATTCATCTGCTCACTTTTAAATGGACTACCCAGAGAGAAGCATTTGCTCTACTTGTGGGCACCCAACAGATGTGACACTCAAGTTGCAAATACCTCTCTTCCTGAACTCCAATAACACAACAAGGGAGGAAGAAGTTAATTTGCAAACTTTGCAACAGAATTTGCAACAAGATTCAAAGTTAAAGATGAAATATTCTGTAATTAGGAGTAAAAACTGCACGGCACCTTCTTGCAAAAGTAGATTTGCTGTTAAATGTGAGTGCATGTTGGGGGCCAAGTTGCCTGACTCCCTGATTTCAGTGCACAGGTAAGGGTATTAAAGGTGAAAATGAACTCATGGCTATTCTTTAAAGCTTGCTGTATCTAAAATGGGCTCAAAAGGAATTATTATTGTCTGTGTAAAGTGGGAGGACTTTTTTTAACATAATTCCTATTATCCCTTTTGAAAAGCTCAATATAACTCAAACAGGTCAAGACTAAAATTCCAGCTGCAGAAAGACAAGGCATTTCATCTGCTGTGTGCGGGCACCAAGGCTCTTCCTGCTATGCTGGCTGGAGGCACTAACAGCTCAGCATGGCAAAGGCTGCAGTCATTCAGTAAGTGCTTTCATCTTATTTGATGTGTGGAGCATCAGCTGAGAGTTTTGTCATATGAATGAAGCTACTGCCTTATATTTCATATGTAGCTTGTGAAGTCCAGAACCTGGACTCTGATTTTGATTTTGTTTCTCAGCATGTGTTCTGCCTATTGATAAGTTTAGTTTGAGTTTGTTTGCTTTGCTGTTTGATTTGAAAGAATTTGGGTTCCAGGCTTAGGCCTTTGGCAGTATCCTGATGCAGAGATGCTCAGAGCAGATCTATGTAATCAAAGCTACACAGGATTCCCCTGTGTCTGCTGACACAGAGCTGGGGTCAGGCAACCAGCTTAGAAGGAGAAAATGATTTTTCTCCAAGTATTCTGCTTATGGTTCTGGAGACTGTTAGCATTTAAGATTTCCTTTAGGCTTAAGTAGCAGACAGGGCACTTATGACAGAAAAGCACTGTTCATGAGGCAGTCCAGGGGAGAAAAACAAAGTGTGTTTGTGTGGCACTGATTCAATGCAGAGAGAAAAGAACTGCAGGGGAGTTCTGCCATGCCTTTGTGTTACAGGAATAAGACTCTGACAAAGGGAAGGTGGATGTGGGGAAACGTTAATGAATAAAATGTCACCTATGGAAGTTATCATTGTCTTGCTTCTCTCTGTATCAAAGAACACACAGGAGGCTTGGATGGATAGCAATGCTCTTGTTAAGTGGAGTAGGGAATAAAGAGTTTGTCCTGGCCTTTTAGTTATACACAAAAGACAATATAAGTTGTGTTGTCACCACTGACTAGAGAAGAATTGAGGGCTTTTCTTTTCCCTCACTGTTCTTTCTCCAGTGAGATTATACACATCTGCAACTCTTGTGTCAATTCTCTTACATTTTGCTTTTGACTTACAATTACCTATTTCTTGACTCAGCTGTTCTTGTCATCCTTTTATTACAGATCACTTGAATTAGATATTCTGGGAGTTTAAAACTCAGAAGATGCTGTGCGTTTCTCTCAGAGATCCATCCTATTTATAGTTACCATTACTCTTAGGTTTTTTCCCCCTCGCTTGAGTGCTGGGCATTAGCTGCAGATATAAGCCTCAGTAATAGACCTTTTCTACCCTGAGCCAGTGTGGGGCTCTTCTTGGTTGACTCTTCAGTACTGAGTTCCAATTAACTTGAGCAACGGGACTTATAAGCTTTTACTTTGATAGTTGCACATTAAAGTATGCATTGCTCACCTCCTTTAGATCTTTGGTTCTTCACTATAACTTATACAAAAGCAAAACACTGTCCTGCACATAATGCACTCCAAGGAGAAGATGAAACTACAAAGTTGGAGTGACAGATGTTAATCACAGTACTTAATGTGCTACTGGAAACACTGATGAGGGCTGGTTATGAACCCACAGCTCCTCTTTCTATACAGGCATGAATGTGTGCTCAAGGTAATCAGTGTCAGTGGAGTGGTTCTGGGTTTATACTGAAGTTACAGAGCAAAAAACCACACCTGTGATTATCTTTGAGGTCTGGCAAACTGAAAACTTCTCACTGATTGCAGTTGCAACATTCAAAGTAAAACCATAAAGCTTTCTTACCCCTGCTGCCCACGCTGCCCCATCCTTTCAGGCTTCCAGGAACCCGAGGGGGCCCCTTTCATCTCCTAATTGAGGTAAAGGGGGATACTTTTTCTGCTGAATTCTGGTTTTGCTGCTTAAAAGCTCTTCCTTCAGGCGAAAGTCTGCACAACACTCCATTAACACCAAGTGGCAGGGTTTTCTCCCCCTTCACTTGGGAGCAGTCTCAGAAAAAGTGGAATTAGTAACTTCTGTAAAACTCTGGAAGTGGATGATAACTTTTCCATTTTCATTTAAGCATAATATGCGTGTATGAATTTCAGGAAAGTTGGTATTTCTTCTCTACGTTACAGAACACATAACGCAGGAGAAACAGAAGGGGCTGAGTTAAATCCTTGAAATTTTAGTGGAGTGCACCAGTCTACCTTAAGTTCCTTTGTGAATCTTCCCTTTTTAACCTTTGGGATTTATGTACCTCACAAAGAATACAGAATGCATGTAATAGTTTCTTCTGGGTAAGCCCTACCTCTAAAATGTTTGCTGTTCAGTGAAAGGATGCTGCTCTTCTACCATTACATCTCTAAGCGTTTAAATTACACACATCTTCTGTCTGCATTATCCAGCCCGTGACCATCAGCAGCTGGGGAAGGACTTTTCCCTCCCTGCACACCCTCTCTCCTGCCCTCTTCAAGCAGATGGAACATCAGGGCTCAGCCTGCCAGTGTGCTGTCAGCTGAACAAGAGTCCAGGAAAGCAAATTCCAGAGCTCGAGGCCATCCCCATGGATTGCATTGCATTGTGCCCTCACATATACATCTGTTCCCACTGCTGTGTCCCAGGGCGTTAGCAGAGGAACTAAGCAATTTTAGCTATTCCCAGGAGGTATCTCTAGTTTTCCTTTTTAGCAGACAAAATGCTGCTTTTTTATCTAACCCCCTGGAGCATTGCAGACTTTAATTTGTAGAAATCAGTTTCTCAAACTAAAATGAGATTAAATCTGTGAATTTTACAGAACCTGAGGAAGCCGCAGTGCATAAATAAACCAGCAGCACTGCGCTGAAAGAGGTTGAATGTACAGGACCAGGGAGCAGGTTCTGCGCAGAATTGTTTGGGGCTGGTCTTTTACAAATGAAATAATTTCATTTATATACATTCACTCCCTGCCAAACCCCTTTGTGTTGCTTCAGGAAAGCACAAAACCACTCTTCCAATGTTCTAGATGAGGGTGATTGGGTTGCAAAGTGGCTCGTTTAAAGCTGTAAGGAAAATCTGTACCGAGATGATGCTAGTGCTTGAAAACTTACTGACCTCTGCTTAGATTTCCTGAAACCAAAACCCATCCAAAGGGATCCTGGGCATCCTGTCTGGAAGTTTGTTGCAAATGCTATTGTGGATGTCAATGAATTTTGTTATCGGGTCCAAACGATTGTGTGATGTAATGCACTGAGTTTTCATTGGGTTTATTTCTTTAAACTTGTCTTTCTGGAGATGTGTGGTTTGTGCCTGTCTACAGCAGGATTTTTATATGTGATATCTTTTTGGGAGTTATCTCGGGTAACATTTGTATTAAGAAGCTGCTTGGTTTTGCAGTGCTGATTTTAAAGCTGTCTGTGTGCTTTCTAGCAATTTTAAATGCCTTGAAAACCTATCAATCCTATTTATAGGAAAGGAAGATAAAAACATCGCGTGTGCCAAGTCTGAAGTTGTAATCAGAAATGTGTGTAGCTACAGCAAGTGCTGCTTTCCTATTTTTGTGTCACAGCACTGGTTTGTAAATGTAAATCAGTGTCACTCTCTAATTTCTCACCTTTTACTCTTTTAATTGAAAGTAAAGCTATTAATGGCAGGCTCTGCTGGGAATGCTCTGCTGTTCTCTGCTGTCGCAATGGCAGAGGCTTTGGTGGGCACCACCCTGATTCCTTATGTTCAAAGGAGTGAACATACTGGAAGTAAAAACCAGCGGAGGCTTCTGCAGGTACAAGAAATTCTGGTTGGTCCATAAAGCTCTGCAGCAACAGAGACTGCCCTTTGGCTGAGCAAGAAAAGGTGTTAGTTCCTGAGGGCACCACCTCTGGTCCATCTCTGAATTCTTCCTGTAGGTGAAATAAAAGCTACAGGAGCTTTAGTTGTGTTCTTTTCAGGCATATCCCCCTTTCTCGCTCCTTCTCAGCTGCAGTTCTGGCCAGTCCTTCCCCACTGTGTGCTGTTCCTGTTAAAGCTTAGCTCAAACTGCCTCCTAATCCTTTACAATGACTTTGAAGCAGCTTCATCAAGGAAGTGAGCTTAACCCTAAGCTAAGGGTCTGCTGTAAGTGTGTAGGATGTTCTTCCATTTCCCATCTGTGTGTAATAACTGTTTGGAAGATGGGAGAGAGCAGTGGGAGCCACTCACCCTGTGATGAGCACTGAGTGTCATTTAAGGTTTTAGGAGCCAGGTACATGCTTTTCTTTTTTCTGGTTACAGTGAAGCAAACTAAATGTATATGAATATAATTAGGAAGCTTCAAAGTGGGGCAGGTCACTGAATGAGGCTGGGGTGGAAGTGCAGAAGTACAGCAAAGATGGGTATGTGTGGAGCCATCTGAGAGGCAGCAATTTGGCTTAGTCATTCACTCTAAGCTTGTTGTTTGCTATTACCTAAATGTGGAGAAGAAAGCCAAGGATTATTTTTTCCATGGATAGTAGTGTTATTGGGCTCTTTTTCAAGAGAACAATTAAAAGATCTTAGCACTCTGATCTCTTTTGTAACACTGTCTTCATAATTAATTGGAAGATTTCCAGTTCTGTCCCACAGATTGTTATACTTGTGTTTATTCACTTTTACTGTCTGTTCTGCTACTCATCATCTTTGGGTCTTGTTCCCAAAAGAGCTTTTCTTGATGTCACTTTATGATCCAGAAGAAGTGTCCTGCCACTTTTTGTTCTCTTCAGCATCACAGCATCCTTCACACTGCTTTCCCTGCTTACCTCACCTTGCTCCCTGTGTTTCACTAAACATTGTCTCTGCCTTAGTTCTCCCTTCCAAACTGATCTGTTCTGTGCTTTTCTCATTCTGCATTCTATTGATTAACTACTCCAGAATGAAAACAAAAATCAGTAATGCTTATTTTTTGTGTATCTTGCTTATAATGCTCAAAAATCCATTGGAGAGAATGTAACATCTGTGCAGATCTTCGTTAGCAGCTATTTGTTGTTCTTGTCATGCAGGGGAAAAAGGGACATCCAAGAAATCTGGAAGGTTAGCATATTAAAACTGATAAAAAAAGAGCACACGTTTTACTTGTGCTATTCTGTCTTGAGGCATTTCAGGAAAAGAACTTAGTAGGCTTGGCAGAAGATTAGACATTTACTTGAAAATCCACAGTTAAATTATGTAGGATGTAGTTGGGGATGAGATATGAAGCTGCCTGCTTTAGGACATCAGCCAACCATTCACTGCCTGGGGTTAAGCACTGCCTTCCTTCCCACGAGCCTTGTTACTGCACATAATGATCTCTTGCTGGTTACACCTTCCTCAATAGCCAGCTCCTGTTGGGGGCCGAGTACTGGACAAGCTGCTCCGTTGTTTTAATCCAGTATGTTGTAACTTTAGTTTACCTAAGTACACCAATTAATTGGTCATAAAGTTGTTCAGGCTCTTCATTAACAGGGAGCACAAGTGATTTACAACCCACAGGAATAATGCATTGGATGAGCCGCAGTGTTTGGAGTAGCTGCTTTCTGAAAGGCTCAGGATGGTTATGCCTCTTGCATAGCAAAGAGCTGTGTGGCAGCCATTGGTATTCCAGGAGTGCTTCCCAAAGGGAATTTCAAAAAAATAATTGTGGTATTTTATCCTTTTCCTCCCCTTTTTCCTCAGTGCTTTGCCTACATGATGATTTTTACGGAGACGTACGTAGTGCAGGGCTCCCTCCCCCTTCTCGGTGTACTTTGGCTTATTGTTCCTGCAGCAAAGGGAGGCTGTTGTTGTGAAAAGGAAGAAGGTTACGAGATCACAGCCCTCATAAATATCAGATGAAACCAGCGGGAAGGAGTTTAGGTTGGGAGTAAATGACACAAAGCCCTGTGTTGGTTTTACACATGTGGGGGGAAACCTAAACAATCAATCTTCCTGTGCTGACAATTGAATATTTCTTCCCTTTGCTTTACTACGGTATTTCTGTTTCTATGGCAACCAGGGATTTTTGCAGGCTGGCAAACTCTCCCACAGCAAATCCCGGGAAACAGGTGTTGGCCAAGGCTTTTAGTTTTGCTAGGGATGCTGCAGCTATAGCAGCTTAGGAGGAGGATTTGGCCATGAGTCTGTGGGGTGCTCCCTGCCAGGGATGCTCTGCATTTGCATCCCATGGGTCAGGGCAGCTACCACTCCAGTGTTGTCTGTTAAGGAGTTAGGCTGAAAATTGAAATGAAGTTATCAGGACTCCAGTTTCAGAGTTGAAGTTAAGTGTACAGAAGGGCTCAGACAGCCACAACTTGTCTTTCATACACAACATAGGGTTGTGGTATTTTATAGAATCATAGAATCCCAGACTGGTTTGCATTGGAAGGGACCTTATAGATCATGTACTTCCAACCCTCTGCTATGGAAGGTGGTTTTCAGGAGGGTTAGGGTTTCGTTCCCATTAAGCGTGAGTCACTATTGTTCCAAGCTCAGTTGCTTCATTCTCTTACATCCTCCGGATTCATTCATCCACGTTGTTTCTCATAAGCTGCAGTAATACCCAGCACACATTAGCTTTGGAAGCTAAGGAGTTTAAAAAGTAAGGTTTAATAATGTAGATCCATGAATTGCCACTGGAATAACCAGTCTGGGGAAGTCAAGTCAGAACTGTGCTATTCTGGTTTTATACATCCTCTGTTAAGAGAGGAACATAAGCACAAACTTTTCTTAATCCTGTCTCTGTAGGCAGCCAGTGAGATGTCTTGCTGATGGTTGTACCAAGGGGAGAGGGAAAGCTTTCTATGAGCATGACTTTGTCAGTGCTTGGATGTGTGTAGCAGCTTGGCAGCTCTGGGTTGACAATGGGGAGATGTGCTGTCAGGTTGGATTCCCTTTTCCATCCCCATGGTGGTCCCAGCATCAGAGCTGTGTCCTGATGGCTGCTTTTCCCAGGAGTCTGCAAAAAAGGAGTGTTTGTTAGACTATAAAATCAGGTCTGTGAACTTGTATTGCAAAAGGACTTCGGGGTTTTTCATCTTTGTGTAGGGAATGGTTCCACGTTGCCACAACCCACCAATAATGATTGGTAAGGAATTATATTGCATTTATGCTGTAAGAGTAGTGTTTTTCTCCCATGATTTCCTTACTGCTGCATGTGTTGCTGAATGAGGGGAATGGCGGGAGAGAGGGTTGGCTGGCTAAGTGTGTCTCTGTTTGACAGCGATGAATAAAGTGTAAAACAGTCGCTAAAGCTGGTTTGGTACAAAATGGTTTCTGGTTTCTTGCTCAGGAAAGAAGGTAAAATAAACCAACCAGAGATTAAAAACGTATTGTTCTCCTCCCAGCACTACCTTCAGTAATAGGAAGGTGTGAACTGTAAAGTATGAACTAGTGTTTATATGCAGGCTACCTGACAGCAGCACTGATTTGTCTCCTCCCATACGCTATCCAGTTGAATGTGGTTTTGTAAGAAACAAGTGAAATTAATATCGGTTCTTAGCAATGTGCTCAAGTTCTTAATGTGTACCCAGTTCTCTTCAGACTTGGTCCAGAAGTGTCACGGGATACAAGGCTGCCATGCTGTGGCAGGAATGAAAATGCTCTGAACCATCTAATCCTGAACTGGTGAATTTGGGACACATCTATTTGTGCTCCTGGGCATGTTCTGGAGGCAGAGTCCAATGTTTGGAGATAGGGAAGAAACTGGATCTTTAAGTTGCTTGGTAGCAGCTTAGGTGTGAGTGTTCTGTGTTCATGTCTGGTTAACAGAAGCAGCAAAATCTTGGAGGTCTCAAACCACCAAAATGTAAATGTGCTTTACAAGCAAATGTAAGTGGGGTCTTTTTTTCAGCCCCTGATGGGATACTTTCATCTCCGTGTGCTTGCTGCTTTCAGTAGTGCGTGTTCTGTGGTTCATGCTCAGGAAAGTATCCATCCACAAATGACTGCTTTAAAGCAGCGCATCTCTTCACCGTGGTGTCAAAGCAGTGCTTATTTCTGCCAGACCTGGAGGGCTCCTTGGGGTGAAGTGGCAGAGTAGCAACCGTGGCGCCGGGAGCTCAGCTCTTTCAAGCAGCGATGATTTGATGATGATCCTTCTGGATGTTCTCACTCTGCCTGTGCCATTGAGACAAGGATGAGAACTGAGGGGTTGGACGTGGTACTTGTCTGAAGCAAGCTTTCAGCTACGTCTACGTGCTGGTTGAACAAATCAGTAGGGCCTACGAGTTCTCCCTACTGAGTAGATAAGAGATGGATTCAGGTACTATGCCAGCCACTTATCCTCCTCTTCCAGTCACAAATGTAAAGACATGTTCTTTTGCTCCCTGTACCCTGCAGAGATTAGAGTCCCAAGAATTAACCCAGTCTGAGTGCTCAGAGTGGCAGAAGGATTCAGTGCTTGGTTTTGCTGACAACACCTTGAACTAATCATGTAATCACTTGTTGTCTCATTCAGCCATCTGTACAGAGAGGTACTAATGATGGTACTTATTAGCAATTACAAACCATGTTCAAGTGATGAGAAAATTAAGCATGGCATTTTGTCGGTCCCTCTGAGAAAAACAAAGTCCAGTGCAGGAGATCCAGTGGCATTCCAGCCTTCCCACAGAAACTGGTCCCATTGCTTGACTCTTAACATGAGATTTGGAAGCATCTCCCCTTTGCAGTGGTCCTCCACGGTTAGTTATGAAAGTGGCTCCTCTGGACTCGCTCCAACAGCTCCACATCCCTCTTGTGCTGCTGCCCCAGAGCTGGATCAGGACTGCAGGGGAGATCTCCCCAGAGTGCAGCAGAGGGGCAGGATCCCCTCCCTCAACCTCACTGGACTCTGGGTATCTGGTTTCTGTTACGCCTTTATCCAACAGCCTGTTATATCTTGACGAGCCTGTGTTGGGTGTTATTTGTTTCCTTATCACCCCAATACATACAGGTGGTTTGTCTACTGTGTGCTAGTGCTTTGAGGAGGAATTTTAACTTCAGTCAGCTGGCCTATAACTGTCTTTTTTCTCTCTTTTTTGATAGGTACTACATTCACCTTTGTGCATTTTTCAGATTCTCCTCAGTCCTCTAAGTTTTATTCAAAGAAAAAAGTATAAAACCATAAGTTCTGAAAACCTTATCAGGTCCAGCCAAGTTACAGACATCTGACTTTTGTAGCTGTGTTCAACTGTTCTCTCCTCCCTCCCTTGCTCCATTTTACTAGTTATCATAATACAGTTTTCTTACCAGCTTCTGTAGTGTCACCTCTTTACTGCAGAGCAGTGATTTCATGACAACTTTTATAGCCTTTAGTTATTTCTGTGCCACTGGCCTTTCTGATTCTGGTCTTCTCCTGCCCCTACTGTATTTTTGAGCTCACTTAAATAATATGGTCCAGTTTCACCACCTTCTTCAGACTTGCACATGAGCTCATTGAAGAATCTGTGATTCAGGTCTTTGTTTCTCACTTTTCTCCATTCTCTGTGCTATAAAAGTTTGCTTTTTAGAACTGCAAGATTTCTAGAACTGCTGCTGTGTTCTGTGTGGTTTCATGTGGTACCTTACCTGACAGTCACTTGAACCCTCTGAAATCTGCTTTTTCAGAGGTCCGTTGTTCTTGCCCTTTCTTCTATGAGCTGGAAACTTTACCATTTCATAGTTGCTATCGTTCAAAACATTTTGTTTTCATAGTGTCAATCACTTCCACTTCATTTAGACAAGTTAAAGCTAAATCACAGACTGGTTTGGGTTGGAAGGGACCTTAAAGCTCATCTATTCCAACCCTCCTTCTGTATCAAAAAATGGTTCCTAATATATTTATTGTCAAGCCTTTTTGAACAGCTACTGATGGCTTATGGTACTTTTCCAACAAGTGGTGATCCTATCACTGCAATTATCCAAGCACTGATCATGGTTCTGTCATCTGGGCTAGAAATATTTCTGTATGATTAATCTTAGTCCAGAGGTAAGAACCTGCAAAAATGACAAACATGAGTGTGCTTGTACAAGAAATCTGCTTAGCAGGGATGTAATAGGCCACATAATCAGGGTTGCTCTCCTCTCATCTTTCCAGAGCTGTTGAAGTTGCCCCGAATAGGGAATACTTTCTGCTAAGCTGCAAAGCATTTGGATGAAGGCCGAGACATCGCTGAGCAATGAATTTTGGGGGAACTTTACTCCTACAGGGGGAAACCAGCCCCCATTTGCCCTCCAAAGAGCAAATCCGAAACACTAGAACACTACCAGCATCTAGAACGGGCTTCTACTTATGCGGTGTGTCTGTGGGTTAAAATAAGAAGGTAATTCAGCTCTAAGCGGCTCTAAGTGAGGATGGAGTGACTGATAGCCTTTGCTTACTATTATCCAGTTAGATTTCCAAAACAGAGCAGAGGGGCTTAATGAAATATGAATGAGAGGGAACGCCTTGGAAATGGTGCGGGATTGGAAACATCTTCCCTGTTCCAGCACTAGCACGGAGTTCATTAATATACATTTCTCTCTCACTGTTTGATCTGATTGCTGTTTAATTTCTTGGGTTCCTTCCAGAAGGAGCTTGTGCCTTCTGTCTCCATCTCTGTACCTCATCCTGAGGGAGAGGAGCACCTAATTAAATTGCATGCTCCAACCCAACAACAACCTCTGGTTTTGGCAGCCACTTCACACAACCACAGTTGAGAGGGTGAGGGGGAGTTGGGAGGAAACAGTGATTCAGGCAGATGTTACAACATTCAGAAGGGGAGGGAAAAAAATGGGAACAAGTTCTTCTTCTGTAATTATTGCAGCATCACTTAATATCACTTTTCAGGGGTGGGTGTACAGCAAGCTATAATGTACTTGGGGCTTTGATTTCAGGTTCAAGATGAACGTCCTTCTTGTCAAGAGCACAGAGTTTTCTGTGCTTTCTCAAGGCACAGAAATGATAGAGGCAGAAAATTTAAGGTTAAATGAAGGATGCTTCAAACTACTTCAGAACATCATAGGTATTCAGCTCTGATTTCACCTTTTCCTTCACGTAATGGTCCTGGTGTGCTCTTTGATCCTCTGGCAGCCAGGAAGTGCATCCATCACTGCTTGTTAAAGGGACATGTTAGTGGAATTACAGGAACTTCATTCCAATTCTTGGCTCAGAAATAATGAACAGTGAGTTTAGGGAAAACCTGACTCATAAGAGACCTGAAGAAATGCGGGGTTTTAAAGCTCTGTTATGTACCTTTAATCTTCAGATTACAGGATGACAGGGTTTTCTGGGAATGGGCAGGATTGTTAAAGCAGTGTGTGGAGATCAGCTGTGAAATGACTACTTCTATCATAACCTCTCAAAGAGATCTCTGTTCATGCTGTTGGGAGATAAGCGTAGCTTGTACCTGGGAACTTATAATAAATGCTAATTGTGTTTAGGAATCACTTCTAAAACTGCAGCTTTTTCTGTTCCTAGGGAGGGAAGAAGGGAAAAGGGTAGAATCGTGGCTCCACTGAATGGGGACTGAGCTAATTGATAAAACACATTATTAGACTGCGTGTAAAGATATTTTTCTGTGCTTTGTAATAGATTCCTCCAGTTTACAAAGCACACTTTGCTTAGAAACAGCTACGGTTGCATGAGAACCTGCTTCGCCCACCCACATGCCTGTAAACACAAAGATGTTGTGAATGAGGAAATCCATCATTTTTTGCTGCTTTCATAATGCCTCCTGAGGTCCGCATTTCCTTTGCTTGCAGCAGATACCGGAAAGCAAATGTGCATCCTGCTGTCAGCCAATATGCACAGATTTCCTTGGTTCTGCGGTGAGTGACACTGCTCTGACAGTGGGTTGAGAAGTTTTCTCACAACTGACAGTGCCTGTTTGCAGGTCTCTTGTGCTTTTTAATCTGGGTCATAGGCAACAAATGTGCCTGTTGTGGCTGCTCAATTAAGGTTTGGTGCCTGTGTAGCTTTGTCCTCTCTGTAGGTGTGATGAATGGGGTGTGCTAGAATATGCAGACAGCCTTTAAAACGGAGATACTATAAAAAGTAAAAGGTTGGTCACCTTGTGGCATAGGAGATCAAGGATTAAGAAAATGGGTTGTTCACTCATTCTACCTGTCTAAAAGCTTTACGAGACAGTAGCCCAGCAGCCTGCCCTCACTGAGCTGCTTTGTCTCAGCCTGATGGCTTGAACATGACTTGCCAACACAGTCCCTTTGCTCTCTAGAGAAACGTTTGCTGCTCTCAGGTTCTTAGCTCTGACAGAATGCATCCTCACTTTCCCAGGGGCAAGGCAGGTTTGCAAGTAAGTAACCGAGCCTGCTGTATCCTGTGACAGCTTTGCTGGAGGCATAATCTTTTTGTTCTCTTTTGCTTCCTTTGTAATTAATTCTGATCATGAGATTTTCAGTGCCACAACAGAGCATTCAAAGCGTAGGTTTAGTATTAAGCTACTGGGACATTGTCCCACTTCCTCTGTGCTTTTCCAGTCTGGCTGGATGGGATTGCCAGGAACTCTGCGCAAATTCTTCCCTTTGGATTTCTGTGGCTGTCCCAGAAGCAGGTTTTGCTCCTGTTTGTGCTCTGCCATCCTGGGCAGAGAGAAGGGAACTGCATGCTGAAGCCTACTTTTGATGAAAGGAGCAGTGTCTACAATAGCTGAATGTTCCCTGTGGGCCTTTGTGGCTGTCAGGAAAAGAATCAGTGTGTTTTCTCATGAAAATTCTACTTCAGACATGTGCTACATGAACAGCGCTCTTGCTCCCATCCCTCCCTTGTGTCACCATGCCATCTGAAGAGCTTAATGAGGCTCAAGTAAGCGGGAGGCTGAGAGATGTGGCTGTCAGTATCCCCATAGGTGGAGTGAGCTCTTCTGCCAGCAGTGACAGCAGGGAAGCAGAGTGTTGTCTATTTAACTACCTGTTGGATGGGTTATGTGCACGTACCCTGGGACCAGTGACATTTTGTACCTGTAAGTTGCCCAGGACACCTTTACTGCAAACACTGTGTAAACGCTGTGAGCCCTCTGCGGGTCTCAGCATCTCTCCAGGAGCAGCATTGCCTGCTGAAGGTGAGAGCTGGTGCCTGCCTTTGACCTACTTCTGATACTTGTGCCTAGAAATCCATCCCATAGTATTCACTCCCCTGGAGCAGACTCCAAGTAGAACGTCACTACGCATAAAAAAAGCTACTAGGGAAGGGAGCAAACACCGCATAGCTGATGTTAATGCATGATGCGAAGTGCCATGTGCCACAGGAACTTAGTGGGGACTGAACTTGGTGCTTCCAGGCACAGCAGCAGCACCAGCCAGTGCTCAGGCTGGAGGAGCTACATTAGGTTGTAAAGAATAATACATTCTAACCTCTATAGGTAGACTGGAAACCATAAAGAAGCAACTGACGGTGCTCTGTAGGCTACAGACTCCTGCTAGTTAGGGAAAGCTTGAATTATGTTTATGGGAGCCAAGAAGGAGCTTCTCCATCCAACAGCTTCATTGAATGAAAAATACAGAAGAGGAAGAGTGCAAGTCCTGGTCACTTGGGGAGGAAGAGGAACATTTGAAGTGTAGGATAGCTTAAAGTGGTACCTTCTCAATTTATGTCAGATGAGAGAGAGCTGAAATCCTGCACCCATAGCTATGACTACTGTTAGTCTGTCATCAGATGATGGGGTTCGCCTTGGCTGGTTATACCTACTGAATGTCAGCAATGCCATCAGTCAAGTATTATAGTGGTATGAAAAGGTTTTAGAATTTAAAACCCATGAGAACCATAACTATTAAGTAGTATCTGTGTGACTTACAAGTTCTTTGGTACAGGGAGGTGAACCCTGAATGATCCTTTTGGTTTCTACCTTCTGTCCTAAGGTCTCCATAATAAACAAACCAAAATACCAACAGCAGCAAAGTTGCAGTCAGTGGCACGAGGGAACAGCTATGTTTAACTGTTTTTCTCAGTGCAAACTGCCAAAGGAAAAACAGCATTGAGGTTGTTTGCAAGGTGTAATAAACACTTTCTGTTGATGCACTGGCTTAGAGTTTATTTGAGCTTTTTTGTCATTACAATAGAAACCCTGATCAGCCATGTCTCTACAACAGGGAACTCCTCATTACAGGCAGGACAGTAAGAATATAGAAGGTAATTACTCCCAGGTCTTGAGAGCAACATAAGCGGCTTGCAGGGAATCAGGGGAGAGGGAGCAGCCCAATTTTCCTGTTTTTCTTTCCTCCCTGTTCACGTGAAGCAAAGAACAGGGCAAAGTCCTTCCGATGCAGTTCTAGGTGGATGAGTATCCTCTGTGTAACAGAGGACAGCGGCAACTATGGCATCACAAGTGTAGCGCTCTTTAAAGCTTAAAACCCTTCCAACAGAACCGTTGGCCGCAAAGGACAATTTGAGACCCGTACATACTCTTATTGTGGGTGCAAGATGTAGAAATAATTTGTAATTTCATGCTTCAAAATTCCATCCACTTCCAATCACAAGGCAATGAGAACCGTTTTGTGCTTACAGCAAACAGATGTGAGATTGCATTCCCCCCTCCAGGAGAGGCAGAGCAAGCAGGGAGCTGTGCATTGCATTTTGGTCCCTTTTCAGGTTTTGGGTGATCTAAAGGGGCTCTATGGACATTTTTAGCCGGCCAAATCAGTCATTTTCTGTGACCTACTTCTCATCAAGGAAGAACAGGTTCTTATCTACACAGGTAATAGCCTGTGATCTACGCTCGCATTTTCAATCTAGCTGCTGCTGCTGAGGCAAGGCTGACAGTAATAACATAAAGCAGTTTGAGCTCAAGATTCCCAAGCTTCACTGCCATGACAAGTTACCTTTACCCAGTATTGCTCTGTCCCTTTTCCCTAGTAATTTTTAAACAAATAACCAACTTGAGCCACATTCCAAATAGGAGTTAGTCTTGGGTAAAGTTTTGCTAGGATGAAGGTAGGAAGGAGACACCCAAATTAACGGGTGCTCTGCTCTGTTTGGTTCTGCTCCAGCTGGCTCACATCAGTGAGTTGCTGGTTTAAGGAGGGCATGGGGAGATGCTGTCATTAAGCTGTGGGAATGTAACAAGACGAAGGGGACAATGCTTCAGAAAGGGACCTACAGGAAACCTGGAGAGGGGCTTTGGACAAGGGCCTGTAGGGACAGGCCAAGGGCTTTAACCTGCCAGAGGGGAGAATGAGATGAGCTCTTAGGCAGAAGCTCTTCCCTGTGAGGGTGCTGAGGCACTGGCACAGGGTGCCCAGAGAAGCTGTG